>JAJOOE010000533.1:0-48364 GCA_036250405.1 Solanum raphanifolium | reverse complement strand
AAAAAAACTGATATAAAAGTTAAAATATTCAATAATATTTAAATATTTAAATGATAAATTTTAAAAGAAACTTCCATACCTAGTTTTTTAAAATAAATAATCTAAATAATATTAATTTAAAAGTTTTTCAATTTGTTTAGAAGTAGGATAAAACATAGAGATTATATGTTATATTTTCCTTAAAAAAATATTTATTTTAAAATACAAATAACAAAAAAGAAATTGATATAAAACTTCAAAATATTAAATATTATTTAAATGATGAATTTTAAAAGAAACTTATATATGTAGGTTTATAATATGAGGATATCTAATTAGTTTTAATAATTTAAATTAAGATATTTCAAAGGATAATACTTGATAGTTCCATAAAATTAGATAATGCTTGATAGTTCTATAAAATAATTAGGCTCAAAAACTAAATTTTAGATGCAAAACTTCCGTGTGTTTTTTATTTTTATATTTTCAAAGTTAAATTTTTTTATTTTAAACATGAAAACCAAAAAAATTAGCATTTCTATTTTGAAATTTAATTTAAGTATTTTTGTTTTTTTTTAAAATCTTTTTTTAGGATTCGAAATTTTATAATAGTTACTGCTATGTAAGTTTACACGTATACATAAATTTTAAACTAATCCCACTAATTTTGAAATAATTAACTACCAATACACCCTTTTTTTTTCAAAGACAATTTTATTATTTTTAAAAAATACTGCTTTTTTTGGCGATGACATATATAGATTTTAATCGTAAAAGTTACAGAAATATCTTGTATAACACAAATCATCTCGTTGTAGGCATCCCCGTTTTGATAGTCTAAACTTGTATTAACTAAAAAGTCGAAATAAAATCATAAATATTATTGTTTTAAGCAATCATAAATAATATATACATAAAATATATAGTTAAAGTCCGGAAACAAATTTACATCAATAAATAGTAGAAACTCTTTATAAGAATAAATACTATTAAGGAAGAACCATGTTCCAATAATACAACTTTAATCTTTCTGTTTCATTGCAAATTTCTTTTGCAACATTTCCTGCGGCATTCCTAGACATTGGCTTGCATAAAAATTATATTGATAAAATTAATATTATATAGATTATTGATTTTACATATCTTTAATCTAAGAAAAAACAATTTCATAAGAAAATCTAAAGAAAAAGAAAGAAATAGAAAAGCTTATATTTAAGAAAAAGAAGAAGAAAAAGATCGACTATACCTATTTTTATTTTTTTTGCTGGTCTCATCACAATCCGGTAGTTTTCCTATTTGGAAAGAGAAGAATGCTCTTTGTTGCCTTTTGTTTGTTTGTTAGAGAGACATCCTATTTATGCTCCTCAAAATGATGCAATTGTGTTTTTTCAATTTAAAATTATATCTCATTCTAACCGTATAAAAAAACTTACATGTGTTTTTAAAAAAAAAACATATTTCTTTTTAAATTTGATTTAAATACTGAAATTTGAAAATTAATTGTGGTGATGACACATATGCCATTTTTATGTGGATGAGATGGTCTATTATCAATAGGTTTCTGTATATAGAAAAAAATGGTTCTATTTTTTTTAAAAAAACATTATTATGCAGAGGTTTTATTTTCTTCAAATAAATTGGCGGTTTATATTTTTTTGGTATTTGTAATTATGATGCAGAATGATTTTTTATTTATTTTCAAATAAATGGAAAATGAATTTGAGTTTATTTTAATATTGTTAAAAGTTATGTCGTAGAAGTTTTTTAAAGTTCCTATTTTTGGTCTTTGAATTATTTTATATTATTTATTTGATGTATGAAATATAGTCTATTCAAAGAAAAGGAAAAAAATCTTTAAAAAACTGCTCATTTTTTAAATGAATTTAATTTTTAAGTATTTTGTTGTTACTTGCACCTAAAATTTAGCATCATTATCTATATATCATGTATAATTTTAATTTTAGTTTCAATTTTAAATTTTATATTTTAAAATTTTATTTTTAAAAAAGGCAGTTAGCATTTTATTGGGGAAAAAAATATTCATTTTATTTAAACAAAAAAAAAAAGATTACGTTAAAACAGTTTTTAACGTAAACAATTTTTTAAAAACTGTTTTTTTTTAAATGTTTTGTTATTTAAATTATTATTTATTATTTAATATATCTACAAATTTTATGGTGCTGACACGTGTCACTTTTTCTTCTCCTTTTATATATAAATAGATTTGTCCCTAATTTTTACATTTAAGGACAAAAAAAAATTGTATATAAAAAAATAGTCATTAGTGACGATATTGTATTTTTTCAACTACGAAATACATATAGCTTTAGAGACATTTGATGTCGTCACTGATTGAACAAAATAATTAGTGATGATTTAATTTTGTCACTAATAATAATATTTTTAGTGACAAAACATACTATTAACTACAAAAAAGTAACACTTTTTCTGACAAATAAATTCGTCACAAATGTTTATGCATTTGGGGACAATTTTTATTTTTTTAGTTAATATAATATTTTAGTGACGAAGCACTAAATCGTCTTTGTATACTTTTAGTGACGCACGCTTAGTGACGACTGATTGACAAAATTTTTTTCGTCACACAATAGTTTTAGTGACGAAATATGATTTATAGATGACGAAATTATTCGACCCTGATAATCAAATTTGTTGAAGTGGCGGGTCCTCCAATGGCAATCATGAGAATAAGCCCCTTGATGTAAGCATCTGCATCAAGCTACTAGTAACCACAAATGTGTGCCCTGGAGGTAGAGGGGGTAGGACAATAGGTCCATTAGAATCTGCTATATTGACATTGGCCCGATAATTGTCATGTTGTCGTGGGCATGGTGATTTTGCACCCTCAATGCATCTCCTAATTGGTTTTCAGTTGGAACCTGGTTGTCCCTACCAACTACCCTCGGTTGTTGTAACTCAACTACATCACCTGGATTTCCCCCGATAGGATTAACTGGATCTCCTGGATTGTTCATTCTTTACAAAGTGCAGTTCAACTCAGGATCGTAAGGAGTAAGTGGTTCACCTTGACTCTGTGTACTTGGCATACACTAGAGTCAGAACCTGAGAGACACAAAAACAAAGAGAAAAAGTAAAATTAGGAAATATTTGACTAACGTTCAATAATGTAGTTAATGTAAATCTAAAAGCCAATTCTTCCCCGGCAGCGGCGCCAAAATTTGATACGCTCAAATTACACCTCCCTAAAGAAGCATAAGCAATCGTTATCAAGTAAAGAAACCAACTTGTAGGTTGGGGTCGATCCCACTAGGAAAATGGTTTAGACTTTACTTTAACCAACAATTATATTCAATTAGTCAAATTACTTCCAGAAACAAGTAGTTAAAAAGGGGGGGATTTGTGAAACAAATTGTAATAAGTCAATTAGTAATTAGTAAACAATAGTCAATTTTGGTTGTTATCAAGATGAGAGAATTAACTAGGGTATACGTGTTCCCCACAAGCTCATAACGCAATAATCCTAGTAATAGCAATCCTTTCTTGGTGTGCTACATGCAAAGTGATAAGTTAGGTATCTGTAAATCCTTGGTCCAGCATCTAGAGAATTTCACCCCGCACCTTGGTCCGGCTACGTGTGTATAATTTACTAACTCTTACCTTTACCTCATATTAGACATCATAATCGATGTTTGGCTTAGTGATTACTACGCACCAATAGACACTAGCCTATTAGATAGTATCACACTAAATCTATGTTGATAATTCCTTTCTTATTGATTACCTCCTTGGTCTGGCAAGTAGCAACAAGGCGAGTTCTAATGCGTGCACTCGTTAAAAAGACTTTTAAACGAAAGAATTATCAATGCATGCAATAACACTATTCAAGAATTGTTTATTTACTATTCATACTTTGTTAATTGCTCATGGTTCCCACAACCCTAGTTGTGGAGTTTAGTTACCCATAATCATATGAACACAATTCATTATTTTAGATGAAAGAATTATGAACTTAGGTAAGAAGAATAATAAACCTAGAAATTCAACTTGAATTGCAACACCAAAATCTTCAAAATAAACTTAGGAAATTAAGAATTGCTAAAGTTGCAAGTTAATCTCCCAAGTCAAGAGCTAGAATAAAATAATAATCTCCAACCCCCAAAAATGAGGTTTACATGCCCTATTTATAGAAAACAAATCCTAAATTAAAAGGAAAACAAATTAAGGAAAGTTTGTTTAGGCATGCGTCTTCATTCCACGAGACTGACTCACAGACCGTCAATGGATCTACTGTCCGTGAGTACCTTCCATCAGCCAGGACTTTGAAAATATTTCAACTTCCAAAAATTAGCTTCTTTGAAGCAAACGGCGGAACTGCAGTACGGACCATAGATCGATCTACGGTCCGTCAATCCCCCTCCGTAGCTCCACACTTGGAATCTTCAAAAATCAGGTACTGGAACCCTCGCAGTATCAATCTACGGCTCAATAGTACGGTCAATAGATCCATCTACGGACCGTCAATGGCCACCGTGGTTCCACACTTGGTCAGATTTCCCTGATTTGCCTTCCATGCCTTGCCTGCTGATCTACGACCACCACTTATGAAGCGTCAATGGACCTACGGTCCGTAGATCACCTCCGTAAATGCCCTTTTTTGCATTTCTTTCAGCTGTCTCTTTACTTCCGCACCTGAACATTTTTCCTGCAAAATATGATAAAAACACATAAAAACCAATACAAAAAGGCCCCAGACACACACAAATTGTAAGTGAAATGTATTAGAAATATTGTAAACTCATGGTATATCATCAACTTAAAAGTTTTGGGAACTATTTATGTATAAAAGTAAACCTAAGGTATGATACAACTATCTGATGTTTTCAGTCATTTCAGATGCCACCATATTTTGAAATCAATAAATTAGTTCTCAAATGACAACAATAACATCAGACAGTTCTTAGATAGAGTCTGAAAGAAATTCATGACTAGGTCAGATTGCTTTAGTGTAGGTAGCTTCAGAAACATGTCTCACCTAAGCCGCTGAGCAGCAACATAGTTTGTTGTAGTAAATGAATGAAAAAATGCCAAATCTGTACGAATATCATATGTCAATATTGCTCTTTTCCTGGTGACAAAAAAGAAGAAGAAAACAGATAACAAGGATGATTTGAAGTTGATTCCAATAAGACATTGAGATCTAGTAAGAAGACATGTGATGTACTAGAATATTCAAAGCGAAATTGTGTACCCACCACCACAGTCTGGATTTAGTGTGCACAATGATTCAGACCCAATAGAAACAATATACGCAATGGGTATCTCATACAACTCTGGTATTACAATCTCTACAGTCTTTAACCACGAGATAAATAAAAATCTTGAACGTACTAACAATCTTGTAGAATGATAGATACTCACAATATTGATGCTAATTGTTCCAACAATTCTAAACCAAAGATAGAAGATACACTAGCCAAAGTCCAAGATAAAGTAATGGAGAATGTAATAATAGAAATAGACATACTTTGCATCCATGCTTTTCTCATAGTCGACTGAGAACATTCTCACACTTGTCAGATAAATCAATTGAGAAGACATCATTAAACCACTACAAGAGTAAGTTGCTATGAGATTATCAAAGAAATAATGGTTATAACCTAAAAAAAATAAATCAATGCACAACAGGTGTAGTCGCATCTGCATATTTTCCAAGGCGCAGTGATTCCAGATATCGCGAGCTCTCTTGTGAAGGGAAATTAGTTACACAAGGGAGGGGCTGAAAGAATTAGAGACATATGATTAAATTACAGAAACAGAACTTCTGATCCACAATTATGTCCAAAATCAATAAGTGAAAGCTAGGACATGAAGTTCCTTAGGCAATTTATACCTAGACAAAGAGAACCAAATGCAAACATTAATACATGTAGTTCCTTAACCAACTTATACACATTAAGTTACTAAGAAAGATATTAGTGAAAGCTCCAATTCTACATCCAACATTTCAAGAACATAATGCAAAAATGAAGACTTATATCCAAAGTAGAAAACAATGTTTGCAGCCACCACTGTAATGAAGAAGGAAAAGATGCACGATATTTGAAAGGTGAGGCACGAGGTAGAAGGACTATAGTTCCCATAAGGAAAGCTCATTAAATCAAGCTCTTGAAGTCGGTTCTTGTTATCAATTTAGATGTAAAAGATAACCATGAGGAGGCAACAATTGGATGTCGTCTTGCTTTGATTGTTTGTCAAGAACTTGAAGCGACTGAAAATTGGGAGGATACAATTGATGATATTATCAATAATTTTGAGAAATAGCACAGACAGAAGCTCCTATACAGTATGTCCTTCTAATGAAAGGATGGCAATCTTAAGAGTGTTAATGGAACTATAAGTTTGTTCTGTGTCCAATTTGTCTGCTGGTATGCTGGGAACACATTGCCTTTTTATGTATCACCTTCCCAGTTATGGCAAGTGACAAAAAGATTGCTTCAAAAGCCTTTGTTGGCTCGGATTAATTTTGCAGTGCTCATGCTTCTCCGTTCTCATAAAAAAAAATCAGTTCCAAATCCTGCTCTAGAAATGGAATAACATAATACCTTCTCAACCAAATCATCCTTGTACTCCACGATATATGGATGGCTTAACTTAGCTATCAGATCCATCTACCATAGAATAATACATACACAGATATCATCAGATATCAATTAGCTTAACATTATGCAGACCTATCTACTCAACATAATATCATTCCAAGCCAAAGTGAAATTTACTCTATAACCTGCAGACACAAGGTTCTAAAATAAGACAATGGCTTGCACGACGATTCTGCTTCGCTCTCAAAACCTAATTACTTTTTAGAGTGAAATTAATATGATTCGATTAACAAAACCCTATAGTTATTCCATTTAATTTCCAACTGATGAAGGTAAAATATGAGCTAGACTCCCAAAATCGTACAAAAAATACAAGAATACCAAAACCCTAGAGCTAAAATTTAGACTTTCAAAGATAGAATTTCTAACCTGATAAACCCTATTCCAACAAAATCGTGTTCCTCAGTGAGAACTATGATGGAAATCGTGTTCTTCAGCGAGAACTATGATAAACCCTAGTTGTGTCTTTCGGTCTAACAAATGCTCCGACGGCGTTCATGGATCTTATGGATAGGATATTTAGGCAATATCTTGATTTTTTTTTATCGTCTTTATTGATGATATTTTGATCTACTCAGAGAATGAGGGTGATCATATGAAGCATCTGAGGTTAGTGTTGCAAGTCCTCAAGGACCACCAATTATATGCTAAATTTAGCAAGTGCGAGTTTTGGCTAAGGTCGGTTGCTTTTCTTGGTCACATTGTATCGAGTGTGGGTATAGAAGTTGATCCGAAGAAAATGGATATGGTAAAGAATTGGCCTAGACCCCTAAGTCCCACAGATATTCGAAGCTTTTTGGGTTTGGTTGGGTATTATAGGAGATTTGTGGAGGGCTTCTCATCTATTGCTTCTCCATTAATGACATTGACCCAAAAGAAGTCAAAATTTGAGTTGACGGAGGCTTGTGAAATGAGTTTCCAAGAGTTGAAGGATAGACTCACCTGCGCTCTGATATTGACTTTGCCAGAAACTTCGAGGATAGGGTTGGGGTATGTTCTCATGCAACATGGTAAAGTAATTGCCTATGCTTCAAGGCAACTTAAGACGCATGAAATGAATTACCCGATGCATGATCTCGAATTAGCGGCGGTGGTTTTTGCCTTAAAAATACGAAGACACTGTCTCGATGAGGTTCATGTAGACATGTTTACTAACCACAATAGTCTTCAATATCTGTTTAGACAAAAAGACTTGAATCTCCGACAAAGAAGGTGGTTAGAACTTTTGAAGGATTATGATATGAGTTTTCTTTACCACCCCGGCAAGGCTAATGTGGTTGCGGACGCCCTAAGTAGATTGTCTATGGGTAGTGTGGCTCATGTAGAAGATGAGAAGAAGGAATTGGTTTGTGATGTGCATAGGTTGGTCCGATTAGGTGTCCAACTAGTGGATTCCACGAAGGGTGGATTCATGGTTCGTCATAGCTCCGAATCGTCCTTCGTTGTTGATGTGAAGTCTAAGAAACACCTTGATCCTACGTTAATGGAGTTGAAAGAGTCGGTTCTCAACAAGTCCATTGAGGCTTTCTCTCAAGGGGGAGATGGGGCGCTTAGGTACCAAGGTAGATTATGTGTTCCCGATGTTGATGGCCTAAGGGAGCAAATTTTGGAAGAGGCTCATGGTTCACGGTATTTTATTTATCGAGAGCCACCAAGATGTACCATGATCTATGGGAAGTCTATTGGTGGAATGGTTTGAGAAAGGACATAGCGGGTTTTGTAGCAAAATGTCCAAATTGTCAATAGGTCAAGGACGAACACCAAAAACCCGGAGGTTTGTCCCAATATATAGAAATTACTACTTGAAAGTGGGAGGATGTTAACATGGACTTTGTGGTGGGGTTGCCTCGTACTCGAAGGCAACATGATTCTATTTGGGTCATTGTTGATAGGTTGACTAAATCAGCCCACTTTTTTTCGGTTAACACTTCATTTTCGGCGGAAGACTATGCCAAGTTATATATAAATGAAATTGTGAAGCTGCATGGGGTTCCCTTATCTATCATATTGGATCGGGGTGCCCAATTTACTTCACATTTTTGGAAGGCATTCCAAAAGGGGCTCGGTACCAATGTTAAGCTTAGTACCACATTCCACCCTCAAACGGATGGTCAAGCAGAATGCACCATTAAAACCTTAGAGGACATGATGAGGGCATGTGTGATAGATTTCAAGGGTAGTTGGGATGATCATCTTCCTTTGATAAAATTTGCCTACGACAATAGTTACCACTCAAGCATTACCAAGGCTCCATTTGAAACACTTTATGGTAGAAGGTGTAGGTCACTGGTGGGTTTGTTTGAAGTAGGTGAGTTTTCTCTAATAGGCTCCGAACTAATTTATGATGCCATTGAAAAAGTCTGGCTTATTAGGGAAAGGTTGGAAACGACTCATAGTCGACAAAAAATTTATGCTGATAATAGAAGGAGGGAATTGGAGTTTGAAATTGGTGATTGGGTCTACTTGAAGATTTCACCTATGAAAGGTGTTATGAGGTTTGGCAAAAAGGGAAAGTTAAGTCCACTATATGTGGGCCCGTACCAAATCTTGGAACGTGTCAGGAAAGTAGCCTATAAATTAGAGTTACCAAATGAATTGGCCTCGGTTCACCCGATGTTTCATGTTTCATGTTTCCATGCTTAAGAAGTGCATAGGTGATCCGATGTCCATCCTTCCTTTAGAGGTATTAGGATTTGATGAGAACCTTTCCTATGAAGAGGTCCCAATTCAGATTTTGGACCGGCAAGTGAAGAAGTTAAGGAACTAAGAAGTAGCTTCCGTTAAGGTTATATGGAGGAACCACTTAGTTGAGGGTGCTACATCAGAGGCCGAGGCCAATATGAAGTCCTGTTACCCTCATCTATTTGTTTCTACTCCTATCCAAACTTGAGGTAAGAAATTCCTCGTGAAGTTCTTAGTATTTTGGGAGTCTTGTGTAATGTTTTAGTTTTGCATGAATTCCTTGTATAGGCATGTTCTAGATGAAATTCATGTTTAGTGTAAATTGAGCTTTCATGAATTATATGTTTTCCATGATGAATTGCATTGTGTATGATGTTGACATATGTGACTTCATGAGATGAGTTGATGAAGATGGTTAGATATGTTGTGATGAAATGACTTGTTGGCTTAATATTATTGTGATTGAGCTTGCTTGTGTTGGAGAAGGTAATTCCTCCCATATTTGTATGAAATGAAAATTTTGGTGCATCATGAAGTGGTAGATGTAGTTCCTACATCTTGTTGTTGCATTGAATTTATGATGTTCCCTCCTACGATTTGTACCTTTTGTGATGTCTAGTATGATGAATTGCTAGTTTTAAGTCTTTATCCCCTTAATACGTTTAAAGTGTCATTCGGGGACGAATGTTCCTAAAGGGGAAGGGATAATGTAACAACCCGGAAAATCAATAGGCTAAACTAGAGCCTCATTGTGTGGGTTGGTATAACTTTAAATTGGTGTCTAGGTTGAGTTAGGATTAATAGGTGTGTTTATGTAAATTACGGAGATGTTTAAGACCCAACTAAAGCTAAAATGAGGAAGGTAAACATCTAGGATGAAGGTAAGGACCTAAACTATCAAGGAGGGGTGAAGGAGAACCTTGTTTTCTCTTTGCGATTGGCAGTATGGTCACCCAAGGCACTTGGAGATGCGCCAAATTGTACTTGGTCGCCTAGTGTGTTGTCCCTCCTAGCCGATGCTACTGGAAAAATGGGTGAGATGGGTTGAGGGTTGCCCAATGGGTTGGCAATTCGCCAACAGACCTCCCCATTGCCTAAGTGAGCTGCCCACTTTGGGAACTTACTGGAAATATGGGCGAGCTTAAGGGTCATTAGGCGAGTCGGCTAACTGACATGTCGAGCCAAGGGTGATAAAGGGCGAGCTCAAGCGGGTCAAGCATAAAAATTGAAGTTTAAGTAAAGGCTTTTAAGTAATCTTTCCTAAACTTGAACCAATACTTTCCAACTCCTTTCCTAACAAATATATACACTTTTTAAGGTAAAATTCCTTCAATTTAGTTACTCCCAATTAATAAAAGAAGAAACCAAAGAACATCACCCTTCTCTCAAAAATCCTCTCTATAGACTCAAGTAGAAGAAGAAGACATTGGAGCTAGGGTTTCAAAGTTCTTCCCCAAAATTCTTGGAGTTCCTTAGACAAGGTATAGTTTCTTTTCATCCTTGGGTAGCTATCTCCCAAGGAGCCCCTTTAACTATGTTTTCCAGATATCAAAATCCCCCAATTTCTAGGGTTTTCATTCTATAACATTAGTTTTCTTTCCAAAACGTTTTCATTGCTTAATTTCGATTGTTTATGGTTTTTTATGATGAACTATGAATATATTGATGGAGAATTGATGGTTATGATTAGAATTCACCAAAGACCCATGTGTTCCCCATATTAAAAGATCTTGAATTGATATTATTGGTTGGACGATAATATGAAAGTGTCAACTGAATAAGTTTATGTTGATCTAGCTATTGAATCATGAATTCCTTCTATATGATGTAGTAATTGTATATAGTTGAGTTGATTGTGAGTTCAAGACCCTTGAAGGGAAAATATATGAAGGTTATTCCTCTTTATGAGAATAATGCATTTGATTATGATGTACTTAGATAGTAATGATCCTATATCTATTGTGTTTATGTTGTGTTGATGGCAAAATCCTTCATACCTATTACCATACACTTGATTATGTATGAAGTATGTATTTATGTTTATGGTATGCGTGTGGTGTGCTGAAATGACTTTCTCATGATCACACTAGTATTGCAATGTGAAAGGTTTACTCACATGCTAATGTTCCTAAATGTGAAAGGAGCATTCTCACTTAAACAAACCTATGAGCTATTATAATGATATGTTGGCATGAGTGCCTATTGTATTCTTTATTAAAAGTTAACTTAAAGTACAAACAAATTGTGACTTTTAAAGGGAGTAATGCAGAGCACCGAGTGGATATGAGTATGAGATGGGTTCCTTCACGCTAGTAGTTGGGTTCACATTACGGTTTCTAGAAGCAATCTCCCTATCCCTTAACTATGTCCCCACATAAGTCTTAGCTATTGGATCCACCTAAATAGCTAGAATGTAAGTTCTACCTTAGGTAAGTAGAACACCTCTTTTCGGTGTGGGGGTAGAACACCAGATTCCATGTAGCTCACATGGTGTATGTCGGTTAATGCAATCTTTCCCTAAAGGTTAATGAATGAAATTTGGTAAGGACATGGACTTTAACTAGGACTTCTTAAGGGGTACTACTTAGTGTGAGTGGGGGTATGGGACTTTACTTGTACATTGCACAAGTAGACTCTAAGAGGGGTTTTGGTAAGGTTCTCTTATGATTATGATGACTTATGAAATATGTATGAAATGGTATGTATGAATGTTATAAATGTGAATGTCTTCACTTTTATGTATGTTGGTTATGACTATGGTAAGATGAAGTATGTATGTTGTTGGTGACCTAAAGGTGATACTTGGCATTTGGTAGGGTTATGGGATCTTACCTTTGCATTGCACTAGTGTTGGTTTGGGTTGCTTATATGTCTGGGTTGGCTTATGTTTCTTCATAAATGTGCATATTGGTTTTAAAACTTGATAAAAGCATGATTTCAACTAAAATGTCTCTTTTTTCATGTTTTAGGATTTTATGCATGGCATCCATACTTAGTACAACTTATTGTGCTAACACATATTTTCTACTTTACTATGAGTGTAGGTTTCGGTCGTTGATACTTACCACTTTCTTCAAGGTGAAGCTTGGGTCGACTATTCCCCCGGCTTGGTGAGTCTTCAATTTCGAGGACAAGTTATTATTGATTCTAGTTTCTAGTTTCTAGTTTACCTTCTATATTCTAGACTATTGTATTTCCCATTGTTGGGAACTTTATTGATGTAAGGGCTTAGACCCTATTTGTACTCTTATGTCTAGAAGGTGATTGAGACAAGTCTAGTTTCCTAATTTCCTTATATCAAAGAAGTTGACTTCGATTTTAAATGTTTTTAATTTTTCCGTATATTTCTATATCGTTATGTTATGATGAATGCTAAGGGCTTGTATGCAACCCCTTCGGGGTCAATTATGCCGTGTTACGATTAGGAGGTGCTCTCAAATCGTGACAATATCACTTTCTGGTTGTTGAATGAGCTTTTCTTCATCATCAATATCTTTCTCTTCTTCATAAGCTTCCACCTGATCATTACCTTTTGCATTACCAACCACTATCTTTTCACTTCGAGTCACATCCGCCAAATCTTTGTTATAATCAACCCTCAAAGTTGTTGTGTATTCAACTTCACCCCTTTTAATTAACTTAGGTTCCAATTGTGCTGAAAGTTGGCTTAGTTGTCCCTCAAGTTGTTTGACTGCATCAGCGTGAGAATTCACTCTATTATTCAATGATGAGAAATCAACTTTCATTTCTTTAAGCATATAATCTAATCCTTCAACCTTGTGTAGGATACACGACAACAATTCATCCACTCTCAAATCATTCAAACTACTTTTTGATCATGCGTTGTCACTTGATTGTGTGTGGTACCTTTCGTGACTCTCTTCTCTCGTCCAAGAGTTGTGTTGTTCATTCCAATCTTGATAATATCGTTTTCTACCTTCTTCCTTATGCGAGTTCAAACCTTGATTCCCACCCACCGTAAAGTAGCTCGGGTGAGAACCCTCCTCAATTCTCAACACTTTCCTTACTTCTTTGGGTTCGCCCACATTTTCTAGCACTTGTTTTTGTAACAACTCAATTTGGGAAAGCATTTTTCTATTATTCTCATCCATCTCTTTCTTTTTGTCAAGTTGTTCTTCTCTCATCCGAAAACTAAAAGGGGAAACTCGGTCCTCTTGAGTGTCCAACACCAGATTTATCTTTGTCATTTCATCAAGAAAGGATTAGGCGACCTCAAATGATTTCAACATTATTCCTCCCCGAGCCAACTGGTCAGTGATGAGTTTGAGATATGGACTCATTTAGGGTTTTGTTTTGATAGATTTAGTGTCCTCAAATACCTAATTTGTGATGTAAACTGATGTTAATACCTTGATTTTCAGGTATACGGATTAAGGATCAAAGCAAGGACACTAATATTGAAAAAGGAACAAAATAAACTGAAGAATTAAAAAAAGGCAGGCCTGGTGATCGGCAAAAGCACTTGACGAATCATCGAGTGGCTAGCTTGACCACCTAAAGTTTAAGTGTGCTAAGCATGAGGGAAGAAACCAATTCGGCGATGAAAAAGAGTAGTCGATGAATCGTCGAACAATTTCATGATGCAAAGAGAGATCGCCCAAAGTTACAGGAGTTGAGGATGCTTAGTGACAAGAAAAAAAGGCAATGGAAGAGATTAATGGGCGGCTCACCGAGTGGTTCGGTGAGCCCGACTTACTTCGCCAAACGGCCCTTTGTGGCTTATTTTTGGTGACTATAAATTACATTTTAAACAGTTAACTTAGGATCGAATTTTATCATTTTTGTCAATTTCTAGTCTAGAACGGTTTTCGCTGGAATTTCTGAGTAGACTTGAAGGTTTTTGAGACTCAATTTGGAGATTTTCCAAGTGGGTTTCAAGTTTTCTGCCAATTAAAGCATTATAACGGCTTTATTAGTATTACCTAGTTTATGGCTAATCAATTTGGAAACCGTTTTTATCTTTTTACGATGTTCAGCTAAAACCCCAATTCTTGGGGTGTGATCATGTGATTATGGGTTGAATTAGTTTATGGGTATTGTTAATTACTAGTGTAAATGCTATATTGAAGTGGCTTTAATCATTAATTGTGGTTTAATTTATGAACTACAGTTGCAAATGCAGTTCTATCCTTGTGTTCTTAGCTTGCTCGAGAAAGAGGTTTTAGAACTAAGATTATTGAGTAATGATTTGTAGGTATTGGGTTGATTTGGGTTCAGTTCGAGAGAGTGAATCCCAAACCCAATCCTACTCATCTTGTTTTCGAGAGAAGATGTATTAAAGTTTTGGGCTGGTCTTAATTGATATGCTTGTTGATGTCTGAAAGAAATCACTTGAAACAGAATAGTTGTTCAAGAGAAAGCTATTTCAATTATAGTATAACCTACCCACATATATTTAGCTATTTAGTAGTAGTATCAATTAGCCATATATCGAAATTTGACTATAATCGATCATATCCCTAGAATCTATCTCCTTATTGTTATTTCAAATTGTTTGTGACTATGTTGTAGTTGATAATTGCAAACCTAAACCCCCATTTGACATTCGTGTGACCCCTTTTGATTTGTTTTATGTATTTTTCGTTCATTTCTATTCCTATATATAGTTAGATCTCCTTCGTACTTCTTAATTGAATTTTAACACGTACCGCTCCCTATGGGATTCGACCCCAACTTATTTGTTGGGTTTTATACTACTTAACGATCGTTTACACCTAGAATTGGATGACGTGTGCTTGAGATGTTATTCATCAAAATGGTGCCACTGCCGGGGAGTGGTGTTGTTTAAAATTCTTCTTGAAGTTGAATTGTGATCTTCTTGGGTATAGTTGAATCGACTTGCTTTGGTTATTGGTTTTGTGTTGATTGTGTTGAACAAATGAGGATATGAGTGTAAACGGAAGTAATGGTAGCCAGGTGAGCCACCAAGATGACATTGGGAACCTCAATAATGTAAATGACCTAAATCTCAATGACCCAAACCAAGTGGGTGGTGTTGGTGCCATTTGTTTGCCTCCTGCTGAAGGAAACACTATTTTTCACATCACAAGCACAATGATTCAGCTTCTATGACTGAAGGGTTTGATTTGGGGGGCTGGCTCCTGAGGATCCCCATGAGCATATTAGGAACTTTGTGGATGTCTGTGGACCGTTCTTATTTAAGAACATATCGCAAGAATCGTTCCGTCTTAGGTTGTTCCCATTATATTTAATGGGTGAAGCTACTAAATGGTTGGCTGAGTTATCGAAGGACTCTGTCATCTCTTGGGATGAGCTGATCACAACATTTCAAGTGAGATTCTTTCTCCCATCCAATATGATGACTCTATGGGATGGCATCCAAGGTTTCAAATGCTTGGAAGGTGTGCCGATCCATGAGACGTGGCTGACGTTTAAGAAGATAGTGCTTCAATGCCAAACTCATGGACTTCCAGATAATGTATTGCTGCAACATTTCTATAGGACCCTTGATTCGGTAAACAAGGGAGTGGCTGGTCAAGTTTCTACGGGAGGTATAATGCAACAGCCATATACAATAGCGTCTCAACTCCTTGATTGCATGACCAAGATCAACAGGGCATGGTACACCCGTGAAGACCAAGTCTCTCCTCTCACTTATAAAATTACAAAATAGCAGATCGAGAAGGATCAAGAGAGAGACCAAAACATGGCCAAAATGATGACTGAACTGGATATCATAATTAATATGTCATGGCTACTGGAGCAAGGAGTGTTAATGTTATGGTTGTTAGTGGAGTGAACCCCGATGAAGCAAAATTTGAAGCGTTGTACAATGAAGAATGTAACGACTCGGAAAATGATAGGTTAAACTAGAGCCTCATTGTGTGGGTTAGTGTGACCTTCAGTTGATGTCTAGGCTGTTTTAGACCTAATGTGAGCAAGGAAGAAGTCTAGGTTGCAAGCAAGGGCCTTAGCTAGTAAGTTTGAGTGAATGAACCCTTGTTCTTTGGTGGACCTTTTGGCGATGGGCTGCTTGATCGGCCAAGGGGTAGGGCAAGTCGCCTTTGGGCTCTTGTGCTCGCCTAGTGGACTACCCCATTGGCCTAGGTGCTGGACAAAAGGGCGAGCTAACTCCTAGCTCGCCAACAAGCTTGGCGTTTCACCCACTTCCCCCCCTAGATCACCTAGTTTACTGCCCCATTTATGAGCTCACTGGAAATTTGGGCGAGCCAAGGGTGCACTTGGCAAGTCTCCTAGTGCCTTTGGCGAGCCTAAGGGTCCAAAGGGCGAGCTTAGACGGGAAAGGGGTGAAATTTTAAGTTGGAACTTTAAGTGTACTTAGTTCTTTTCCAAAGTTGAGTCCTCATTATTCTATTCCTTTCCTAGAAACTATAAGACCTTTTTAAGACTTGAATTCTTTCAATTAAGTCACTCCAAATAGAATCAGAAGAAAACCCATCTCCTTGCAAATATTTCTCTCACTAGAAATCCTCCATTAGAGAAGAAGAAGAGGGAGCCATTTAAGCTAGGGTTTGGTGATTCCATGGTGGTTCTTCCTCAAATTGCTTGGGGATTCTTAGTACAGGTATGCTGATCTTTATCCTTATCTAATATTCTATTCCAGAAGCCAAATCCAAAGTGATTCAAAAGCATGAAAAATCTAGGGTTTTACTCAATCTCATGGGTTCTTTCATCAAACGTTTTCAAATGGATTCTAATGACAAATTATGATTGTTTTGGTGTTTAATTGATGATTTATGATGAAAATACCATATGAACCCATGAATTCTCTCAATTCCTAAATTGTGCCTTTATGAAGTGAGTTTGATGATTATTAAAGCATATGAACGGAATTTGTCTAAATTGCTTTGGGTTATTGAATTGTATCATTATCCATGCCTTAATTATGGTAAATTGGTGGTGTGTTGATGACTTGTGCTCATAGCCTTGAAAGGTCAATTGATGACCTAATTTACTTGTTGAAATGGAATTGTGCTTGAGCTATTGATCTACTTGAAAGGTGGAGATGTTTATTTACCTTGTATATTGTGATCATGGTATTGAAAGGGAAAGTATGAATGCTTAGTATATGATTATTTTGAGACTATAGGTGTGTGATTACTATGAATGTATTATGATCATGTTTAGAAGACTATTGTATGAATGATGATGATTATGTGAAAGGTTATTCTCATATACACACACTCATGAATGAATGATGAATGAAGTTCTATAATTATGTTAATTTGAAGTACTTATTGAAAGGCTATTCTCAATTGTACTCTAATGAATGAAAAGACATGTTGTGAAAGGACTTACTCAAAATATGGGATTCCTAGGTGAAAGGCTTTTCTCATCTTTGAATCTATGAGCTTTCCAATGAATAAATGTTGGGTTTGAGATGGATGCGCATACGTTAGTTTAGGCGGGGTATCTAGTAACAATCTTTTATCCCATAATAATGAATGGATGTACTGAATGTCAAATACTCCGTCGGGAATAATTCTAAGCACCGAGCGCATATGGATTGAGATGGGTGCTCATACATGAGTTGAGGCAGGACACTTAGTAGCAACTTCTTGAGATGGATACTGTAACGACCCTAAAAACGAACTAGTGAAACTAGAGTCTAATGACTTTGTGTTGAGCTTGTAATGATGTTTCATGTTGTGTAATGTTGCCT
This sequence comes from Solanum raphanifolium, assembly GCA_036250405.1. Lineage (NCBI taxonomy): Eukaryota > Viridiplantae > Streptophyta > Magnoliopsida > Solanales > Solanaceae > Solanum > Solanum raphanifolium. The sequence continues at coordinate 30,397 of JAJOOE010000533.1, read as the reverse complement.
TGTTTGAAGGATTTTAGTGAGTCATTGGCAAGGCACGTGTTAGACTCCATGATAAAAGGCCTTTGGTGTGTTGGTTTAGGGGTGCAAGGGCAAGGGCCAAGGCCAAGGGGGCAAAGCCCTAGCCAAAGGGCAAAGGCTGCCCAACCTTGGCCAAGTCTAAGTCATGACCACGACCACCTTCACGGCCAGTTTTGTGGACCACGGTCCGTGAAGTGGTCCGTGAAGATGACTTAGCCACTTGGAAGGGCAAGGCACTTTGGCTAAGCTACTGCCCAAGTCCACGACCACTTCCACGGCCAGTGGTGTGGACCACGGACCGTGAAGTGGTCCGTGGAGATGCCTTAGACATTTGAAGTTTGGCAAGCTCAAGAGGAGCTACTGCCTAAGGACCACAGGCACCTTCACGGGACGTGGTACCCCTTCACGGTCCGTAAAGTCTTCCTTTGTCCCTGACGAGGCTACCCAAATAAAGGGTTTTCAAGTAATTTTGTTTTAATGTTTTAACATGTTGGGTTGATTTTAAAGGGCTTATATCATAAATATAAATAGTTTTAAGTTCTAAAACAAATCATTTACTACTTATTTCTCCAAAACCCAAATCAAAACCCCCAAAGTTCTTCTCTCTCAGTATTTCTCTCTCAACTCAAGGAAGAAGAAGAAGTGGGAGCTAGGGTTTGGATTCAAAGATTTTTTCATCAAATTTCGTGGGGAAATATTAGTAAAAGGTATGGTGATCCTTCAGCTAGGGTTAGTCTTCACCCTAGCGTCAATTTCAAAAGAGTTTCCAAAGTTCATGAAATTTCTAGGGTTTTACTCAATCTCATGGGTTCTCTCTCCTAATTATTTTAAAGGTTTACTAAGTTCATATTATGATTATATTTATGTTTAATTGGTGATTCAAGATGATTTTACTCCTTGAACCCATGATTCTTCTCAATTCTAATATATGACTTATGAAGTGGGTTTATTGATTATGAATGGGTGATGGTGGATTATGCTTAGATTTATTTAGATTGTTTAATTGTATCATTATATATGCTTAATTATGATGAATTGTTGGTGAATTGAGGACTTGTGATTATGGCTTTGAAAGGGTACTTTGACCTAATTACATGTTATTATAGAATTGTGTTTGAATTGTTGATCCACTTGAAAGGAGTAGAAGTTTCATTATTATGTACATTGTGATGATGGCCTTGAAGAAATAGTATGATAAGTTGAAGTGTTATCATGATATTGTATGTATGAATGGGAGTTCAATGAAGCCAATGTGATCATGTTTTGAATGGGAATGTGTTATTATTGAAAGGCTAATTCTCAATTTCACACCAATGAATGTTAATGATAAAACATGAAGGATTCTTCAATATATTATATATCTCTAAATGGTAGGGCTTATGCATCCTTTTATTGTATAAATGAATGTATTGTTGATAGTGGAATCCTTGGAATGGAAGGCTAGTAGCACCCTTCCACACATGTTAATAATGAACCTTGGAATTGGTAGGCTTATGGCACCTTTTCATGAAGGTTAATGATGAGCTTTGATCCGGTAGGCCTATGGCACCCTTTCAAGAGGAGCTAATGATCTTTCCTAAATGGACCTTGAATCGGTAGGTTTAAGGCACTCTTTTATGTGTCTATGAATGTAATTGGAGTCAGTAGGCCAATGGCACCTCTCATATGTGATAATGTCGAGGTAATGAACTATTCTATGGGAATGTAAGCTAAGCACCGAGTGGATTTGGTTGGATGGAAACTCCCCCAAGGTTAGGCATGAGTTTCAATGATCGTCTACCTTATCTCATAAACTATGTGCCTGCATAGGTCTAGCTAGTGGATCCACCTAAGCTATATGAACCGGTCTTCCTTAAGCAAGTAGACCACCTCTTTATGGTGTGGGGACTTATGACACCGGATTCCATGACAAGCTCTCATGGTCTATGTCGGTAACGCTTACTTCCCATCATGTGAGATTTCATTGTGGTTTCTTGATAGGTTCTACAAAGTGTAGGTAGTATTATAGGATGCTACCTATGCATTGCACGAGTAGGCTTTGAGAGGGTCATAGTGAGTTTCTCTAAATCCTAATGACTATGACATGAATGTGTTATAAATGAAGTTATTGAAGAATGTTGACTTATTGTCTAAATGAAATGATGAATGAGCAGCTTATATTGATGAAATGAGTTGCCTGGCTTGTTATGTTGAAATAGAAGGGTTCTTGTCTATTGTAGCCTTCATGAATACCTAGGTGTGGTATGAAGAGGATGTATGGGTGGCCACTTCATATCTTACTTAGGTGTGTCTTAGGGTAACTTTAGATAGAGGTCCTGGGATGCTGAAATGACTTACTTGACGACTATGTTTATGTGATGATGTGATTTATGTGTCTTGTATGGATATTGTGTAAAGGTGAAAATGAAGGAATGGTAAGTTCACTTTTGGTGACCTTAATGTGGTGCCTTAGTGTGGGTGGTGGTATGGGACGCTACCCGGGCCTAGCTTGAGGGTTACTTGAAGTGAAGGTCTACTTGATGATATTTTCTAAATGTGGTATTATGACTTGCGTGATGATTGTACTTGTATTGTATGTCTCTTATGCTATTGTACATGATATTTCTAGAAACTGACATAATGCATGGTTTCTAACCAAAATGTCCCTTTTAAAGCATTTTTTTGCATGGTCAGCATACTTGGTACATTTTTGTGTGCTAACCCATATTTCTACCCTTTTTAACTACAAGTGTAGGTTCCGGCAAGTGATTGCTTCCATCTAGATTGAAAAGCTTGGATTGAGTCTTCTCCAAGGTTAAGAGTGGTATGTCCTCATTGACCGAGGACAAGTGCCTTTTTGAAGTTTCCTTTTAATTCACGTATTAGACAATCCAAGTGTTTCCTATTGTAAAGGGTCGTGTCCCTACCTTAGTTTTCAAGTACATTGTTAAGATGACCATGTGAGACTTAGTCTTCCGTTGTGTTTTTGAAAGATGTTTAAATGAGTATTTTGTTCGTTTGGATTTAAATAAGTTTTTAGTTCCATGCTATTTTCATTATTGAATGCAATGAATGACTATGTGGCTTGTATAAGACCCCTTTGTGGTCAAGTACGCCATGTTACGGCTAGGGGGTGCTCTCCGATCATGACAGATACTCATACGTTAGTTGAGGCGGGTATCTAGTAGCAATCTCCCTGTCCCTTAAACTATGTGCCCACATAGGTCTAGCTAGTGGATCCACTTAAGGCTAAACAAATGATAGTCTTACCTTAGGCAAGTAGGAATCCCTTTATCCGGTGAGGGTGACACCAGGATTCCATGTCAAGCTCACATAGTCTATGTCGGTTAAGGCTTACCCCCACCAACTGATGAACTATGGCTTCTTAAGGATGTACTACTTAGTGTGGGTGGTGGTATGGGACGCCATCTATGCATTGCACAATTAGGAATTTGAGAGAGGTAATGGTGTGTACCTTATAATGTTAATGAAATGAATGAGCTCTTATAATGTCATTTATGAGAATGGCGATCTAATGTTTAATGAATGAAGGTTCTCTTAATGTAATGAAGCTAATGAAGAATGTTGACTCTTATATGTATAAATGTATTGATGTATATGACAATGAAAAGGGAGTTAAAATGGATGAATATGACTTTGTAAGTGTTAACCCCCAACTGTTTTTGAAAACGGATGAGCCTTTTGTGTTAGCCAATCAAGTATCACAAGTATTTTATGCTAGAGATCATTCTAATAAAGGTTGGAATGTGGTGCGAAAGTTTCTGCCTCGTGATTCTTCTGATGATGTGCAAGAAAATGATAATGATTTTGAGGATTTACATGATTCAATTGATAGGAAAAGAAAAAGAACTCATACAGGTTTGGAATAGTTGATGCTTATAGTTTTTCAAGTACATGTTTATATTCTGAATGTTCTTTATGTAACTTTGATTATTTGAAGTACTTAGGGTGAATAATGGTTGATCCAACAATAATGTCTTTTTATTAAATTTATACAGAGTGAACAAAGACAATGTGTAGTAGCATTTAGCTTTTGTTTGTTTACCCTATTATTTTTATATTTGTTCTATGTTAATATGCATCCTAAAAGATACTTAGCTAAAAGTACTCTACTATTGGATTTTATGGTAGGATGACATGAATCCTTCAATATTTAAGAAGTCCGAAATGGGATAAAGTTCAAAGAATGTGAAGCAATCATTTCTTCCACCTGGTGCTTTAGCTAGGGGAAGAGGGCAAAGCCTCTAATTGATGAGCTCTGTAAGAGTAACTGCTGAAAAGAGAAATTTGATTGATCAAAAGAGACTCTGAGAAGCAAATCATGTATTGTATTTTATTTTCTCAAGCTATAGATATATACTATAAGGCGATTGTGTCTTATTTTCTCAAGCTACAGATGTTTGTACATTGAGTATTCTTACGTTAACAGATACTGTCATTTCTAAATAGTAATGTGGATTTCCATTTTGTCCCTGCTCTCTGATCTAGAATAGTTTTGTAGGATGTTTTATTTAAGTTGATTCCAGCTCTAACTTAGGCAAGTGTACTTCCATAGTAATTTAGAATAGGTCTAAATGGATGTTTATTCAAGTAGATTAATTTTAGGAAATCTTGTATGGAGAACCCTCAGAAAAGAAGTCAGGTTATTGATTGTACTGATTTTGCAGAAAAGGATATCAGACATAACTTTATGTATGGGGGCTATGTTAAAAGAAGTACTGTAAGAGGAAGTGTCGAAAAGAGAACAACGGTTGGAAACAACAAAGGTTTAAATGTTGCAACATATAATCAAAATGACATTGCGTAGAAGACTAATGTCATCTCTCTTGGTTTTAATGCAATGGAAGATGAAACTTCCTTTCCTAATGAAGATCTTGAAGTAATGCAAGAGACTGTGAAAAGCAAACCAGGTTTCTAATTATATTTCATTTTGTTAGTATGAAAAAATTATTATTGTTAGACGATTAAGGTTGTATAATGTTTGAATTGTAGCAAAGAAGAATGGGCAAAATATGACATCGGAGTGCTCTGTTAGAGGAAGTATTGTAAGAGGAAGCGTCGAAAAGAGAACAATGGTTGGAAACAACAAAGGTTTAAATGTTGCAGCATATAAGCAAAATGACATTGCGCAGAAGACTAATGTTGTCCCTCCTAGTTTTGATGCACTTAAAGATGAAAACTTTCCTAATGACGATCTTGAAGTAATGGAAGAGACTGTGAAAAGCAAACCAGGTTTCTAATCCTATTACATTTTCTTACTATGAAAATTTTATAATTGTTAGCGATTAAGGTTGTATAATGTTTGAATTGTAGTAAAGGAGAATGGACAGAACATTACATTTGTGTGCTCTGTTAAAAGAAGTATTGTAAGAGGAAGCGTTGAAAAGAGAACAATGGTTGGAAACAACAAAGGTTTAAATGCTGCAACATATAATCAAAATGTCATTGCACAGAAGAATAATGTCGTCCCTCCTAGTGTCGATGCACTAGCAGATGAAACTTCCTTTCCTAGTGACGATTTTAAAGTTATGCAAGAGACTGTGAGAAGCAAACCAGGTTTCTAATCCTATTTCATTTTCTTAGTATGAAAAATTTGTAATTGTTAGACGATTAAGGCTATATAATGTTTGAATTGTAGCAAAGGAGAATGGGCAGAACATTACATCTGTGTGTTATGTTAAAGGAAGTAATGTTGTACATAGAACATCTATTGGAAAAAGTAAAAATTATTGTGTTCCATCTTCTGATAAAAATGAAGTAGCACACAATAAGAACCTTATGCAACCTGGTTTTGATCCAATAGAGGTTGATACTTTTTTCCTCATGATGATCTTGAAGTAATGGGGCGAGGAAACATATTTACATCTCTGAGGTCTGTAGGTGGAGGCATCGGAAAGAGAATAACGATTGAAAACAACAAAGGTCTAAATTCTGCAATATATGATCAGAATGCCATTCCACAAAAGACTAATGTAGTCTGTCCTGATTTTGATGCAATCGAAGTTGAAACTTCATTTCCTAATGACGATCATGAATTAATGCAAGACTACATGAGAAGCAAACCAGGTATTTTATGTTATTTTCTAAACATGTAGATTTATTTTATTGATTTTAGTTTGAGCTTTTGTAATGTTCTTATTATAGGCAAGGAAAACGGAAAGAATATTACATCGGTGGGTTCTACTAGAGGAAGTACTTTAGTACAAAGAATTTCTATTGGAAAAAGTAAAGGGTATAGTGTTGTATCTTCTGATATGAATGTACGATCACATAATAAGATCCTTAGGCAACCTGATTTTAATCTAATAGAACATGATACTTCCTTTCCTCATGATGATCTTGAAGCAATGCAAGAGGCTTTGAGAAGTAAATCAGGTATTTGACAACCTTCAAGGTCTTATATACAAAGTAGTCCAAGTATGTGCACTATAAAAGCAAGTAGAACCCCTCCTCCCTCCACATGTACCTATAAGAACTGGTACCTACTGTAGTACTACTGATATGAATCATATATTTTCCTTTTGTAGTTTATTGTATGGTGTCCTTGATATTACTTTTTGTACCTTGATGCATCCCGAGCTTTAGTATGTAATTCATTCTGTTGGTAGTGGATTGAGTTTATTTCAATGTTTTATTAGCATATGTGGGCTCTCCGAGAAGGTGTGCGAAAAGAGAACTTTGAATGGAAAAAATAAAGATTTTAAAAATACAGAGTATGATCTGAATGAACTCACACAAAATAATAACCATGTTCCTTTGGGATTAGATCCAATGGAACATGATCTTACTCTTCCTCAAGATGAAGTTGAAGTGATGCAAGCCACTCGGAGAAGTAAAGTAGGTATTTAACTCTCTGAACTGTTAGAACTTTTTCATTGTTTATAGATTGATAGTCTGTAATGTTTGACTTATGTCTAAACTTGTAGGTTCATGTGAATTTGACAAGATAAAAAAGGTTAGAGGACCAAATTTGTGCAAGGTTGTTACAGGACTCAAACCTGGAGAAAAGCTTAGAGTCACTTTTTACCACAATCGAGTGCTGGGGATCATCATGCTTTATTTTAGAGACACTTAGGTTCCTTAGTTCGTGATCGTAATATGTGTCCTTTGCGAGTACACTCATGGACAGACATCGAAGAAGCTAAATTGGAACATATGTGAGGAGCTGTCACTGTAAGGATTTAAATGAATAATATTGATTGAATTGTATTTCTTGAATCTTATTGCTGGTTCATATCATTGACCTTCTCTGCAACATTTAAAAAAATATAGGAATAGAAGTAAAGTGCAGTCACTTGGTGTAAAATATATTTTTTATTTCGTAAATTCACTTCTCGACTCCTTTCCAAAATTTTCACTACTACATTCCAAACATTTTTCTTTGTTTAACTTATCTTGTTGCGACACTGTTTCAAGAGACTGATATTGTCTATTGTCTGCAATTGTCCCTCTATTTTGTCTGCAATTGTCCATCTTTTCTTATGCTCTGTTAATTGTCTGCAATTGTCCCTCTGTTTTGTCCATACCCTACAATTGTTCCTCTGTTTTCAGCCCACCCCATCAAGTATATCAATAATGATACACTCATAAATTACAACCTTGCTGATTATTTATTGTCTGTAAGATTTGTTTTAAAATTTTCAGTCTCTTATTTAATGACATCTGCCAAATATATTAGGAAAAATTTGATAGTGATGACATGATTGGTCATAGAGATCATGTATTGAAACATATGAGAATGTTGTGGAACAATTGGAGAGGATCTCTACACATGAATGTGAAGTCTAAGCCATTGTGAGAGGTTCTAAAAGATGTGCCAGAGGGGGTCGACAAGAGTGATTGGGAATGGCTGGTCAAAGAGCATTTTCTATCTGAAAAATTTAAGGTAGGATATTCACATTGGCATTCGTTAATTATAGCTATAGCATTTGAACTGGCTTTTGCCTTCATACAATTGAAGAAATATTTCTGTCTCAATATTTTCTGCTGTACAGTTGGAATAATTTGTAAGAAATGACTATCCCAGCTAATAGGTGAGTGATCTGAGAAGAATTTCTCCTCGAATTGAGCTGTAATGTCATTACTATAGTTGATAATCCATTTATCATTGCAAATGGCTATACCAATCTTACTACATACATGCCTATTTTTCCTATGTATATTGTCTTCCAGTAGCGTTTATAGCAATTAGAGAATAAGTATCAATTAGTTGTTGGAAGTCCCTTGTCTCAACATCTGCAACTGGTTGTCCCCCAATGCGATCCTCTGGCAATAAGGGAATGTTAAAATCTGTTATCTCCATAAATTTTGTCGCTCTACACTACAACTACTCCCGTACACAATTGTAACTTCACTATGGAAATCTGTTCGGTTGTCAGTAATAGAGCAGTGCATATACTGACCATGAGTCTCCAGAATAACAACTGAAACATCAGTAGCTTTCCATAGAACCCATATTCTTCCATTAGCTGCATAAGAATAATTATTAGCATGATTCCATCCCTTTGCCACTCTTGTTATACTTGCTTTGAATTTGTGTAATTTGACTTTGGTCTCCAACAACACAGCAAAACATGACTTATATTTATTAACCAACCATTTAAATTGTGTATCATAATGTTGCTGATGTATTGTTAATAAAGGAAATAAGTACGTGAAATGCAATGAATAGGTCGAAGTTGAGTATGCCTCATCGTACGGGTAGCAAGCCAATTAGAGAGATAATTTATGAATTGGTACGTATGTGATTCTTCTAATCCTATTAAGAAAGGTCCTCTTCATTTCAAGTATATGACTTCTTGTTTGAATGTTCAGGGGGGCAAGCATGTTAATCCACCGGACATGGCGACTATCTTCTGTGAGACTCGTAAGAAGGACAACAAGCTTCTCGAACCTGAAACCAATCAAAAATATGTCTGTTCATTTTAAAATTTTATTTTACATACTTTTACTTAATATATTGCACTATCTTTAATTTTTTTTGTACTTTACAAGAAGAAATTCAGGAACTACTACAAGTTGAGCCATCACTTACTAATATTGAGGTAGTAGAGAGATGCTTCGGACCTCAAAGCAAGAGTCATGTTGTTAGATTTGGTGGTGGGATTACCAGTAAAGATTTGAAAGGAGGTAGCTCTGCAAAAGCTGCACTGTTAGAACAACTAAACGTTAGTAGAAAGGAAAAGGTTGCACTGTTAGAAGAACTGAATGCGAGTAGAAAGAAAATGAATCAATGAAAAGACGCATGGATATCATAGAGAAGAGATGTGAAATATTTGAAAGTGTAATCTTTAGAGATCCTTCATCACCACCATCATCAAGTGAACAAAATACTGATTGAATCATTCTACAGGTTAGTAAGCTTGTTACTCAAAAACAAAGTATTTTTTAGTTTAGTAAGCTTGTTAACATGTACAAGATGATCATACCATGTTTCCATAGTTGAACACCATTGCATCCAATAAATGTAATACAAGGGACATCCTTCTGTTGATCTATGTAGCTCATGTAAGGGTATATCTACATAAAAAATGCACATAGACAGCATGACATTGACAAAATTTCAGGACTCATCAACCAATTAGAAAGAATTCACAATGTTTTGAATGGTTTCGAAAATATTCCCATTGTAGATCACAGTAACTACTGAACTCCTTAGTTTTCATACTATCCTTAGTTTTCAAACTAAAATAGGTTTTACATTTATTAAGAGAGGAGCATTTATAATACATGTTGAAGTACTTGGACTTCGGAAACTCGCCATGCTTGAACATGTTTTCTACTTTTCCCATAGTCTTTGCCCCTTCGAACTTTAAATACTCATCAAAGTCCAATAAAAGAAGATGAACTAGTCCTTGGAAACTACAAATCATTCCACACTGGACTAAGATGCATTTGAATATGAATACAAAAATAAGGCGAATAGAGAAGTACATTATGAGCAGTTACAGGAAATAACTTCTACATTTATGCACCTGATTATATTTTTTTTACCAGACCTAGTGCAGAAGTGCGCCCACCCAACTTAGCACACTAGAGAAAGTATTATCAAAATTCTTTACTATACAAGTCACCATTTACTCTTTCAATGTTCTTGCATTGATTAATTGTTTCTCATTTTAGAATGGGTATTGTATTATTAAGAATTAAGGTGTTGTCAAAAGTATTTACAGGTCAAAATATACTTGCTGATTTTTCTTGTGAAACAAAGTATTTTCTTACAATCTAGATTTTATGAGAAAATAATTATACAATCATCATTTATATGTCTCAACAACATACCAATTGAACTACTTAATTATCTAATGCAAGCTTTTATCCTTGCATCAGATGATCAAGAATTTGAAGTCACGAAGGATCTTTAAATTTGGAGTGAGTTGAAAAATAATTGAAGATGTTAGCAGATGAACAATTTGCAGTGCAAGAAGTTAATTAAACCTAATTTAATTTACTTATTATCTAGCTTGCAAGTTGAAGTGCAAGAAGTTAATTAAACCTACTTTACTTATTATCTAGGCTATTTGCTTAAAAATACGTAGTAATTACGATCTCTACATATATATTCTAGATTCTTTGTTTTCTTTTTGTAGGATTTTTAAAACCTTTTTGTTTTATGTAATTAACTATATAAGTACCATGCTTATGTATATTATCAGCCATTTATATATAATATTGACTCTATTTTATAAGTTATGAAATTTTGTACAATTACATATGAAATAATGATTTTTAATTATCAATCACAAGGAACAAAATGTAACTAATTTTTATTTAATAATATTTATTTAGAAAAAATATATCGATAAAAATTAAAGAAAGGATTCCGGTCTCTAAAAGATCCTATAATATCTCTTTCTGAAGTTTTCTACGACTAAAATAAAAATTAACGAAGGGAAAATGTTATCGCAAAAAGTGATCCAACGACCAATTTTTCAGCCATCACTAAAGATTTCTTAACGATCGTACTAGAATTTGGTCGTCCACTTTTAACATCGGAGCTACTAACGACGGGAGACGACCAATTTTTTTCCAATCGTAAGTGACTAATAACGACTGGATTAACACTTTTAGCGACTTAATTTTCTTTCGCTAAAGACCCATTTTCTTGTAGTGTTAGTTGGGTTTTCTCCTAAGTAGGGGATAGTAGGTTGAATAGTAAGGTGGTTGAGAATTTTGATACCCTTATCTCTTTCCTTCTATTCTTATTCAAGCTTGAAACCAAGAGTTCCTTGTAGCTTGTTTCATGTTTTGGAGTCATGTGTCACTTTGAGTTTCCATGGTCTCCTTATGGTATGCATGTTCTAGTTGAATTCTTGTTTAAATGAGAAAATGAGTTTTCATGATTTGTGTTCCTCATGTTAAATATGCATCTATAATGAGTTGTCTAAATGCTTCATGAGTTGACTTGTTGAACATGCCTAATTGTTCTTTTGAGAGTAATTGCATAATGTTCTTAAGGATGTTGTGATGAGCATGATGTAAGTTGGAGAAGGCAATGCCTCCAATGTAATGAGAAATGTGTAGTTTTGATGCATAATGAGTTTGTAGAAGTAGTTCCTACTTTCTTGTATTGCATTGAGCTTTTTGATGTGGAGTTGATGTTTCCTCCTATTTTTATGCATTTATATTGATGTTGCATGCATGATGGGTGGCTAGTCTTGAGTCGTTAACCACGAAATGTGTTTAAAGTGTCAGTCGAGGACGAAAGTTCCTAAGTGGGGGATAATGTAACGACTCAAAAAATGATAAGTTGAACTAGAGCTTTATTGTGTGGGTTACTGTGACCTTAAGTTGATGTTTAGGCTGTTTTAGACCTAATGTGAGCAAGCCAGAAGCCTAGGGTGCAAGCAAGGGCCTTAGCTAGTAAGTTTGAGTGAAAGAACCCTTGTTCTTTGGTGGACCTTTTGTTCGATGGGGCTACTTGATCACCCAAGGGGTTGCGCGAGTCGCCCTTGGGGTCTTGTGCTCGCCTAGTGGACTTCCCTATTAGCGTAGGTGCTGGACCAAATGGCGAGCTAACTCCTAGCTCACAAACCATCTTGGCGTGTAAGCCCATTTACCCCCTAGATCTCCTAGTTTACTGCCCCATTTATTAGCGCACTAGAAATTTGGGCGAGCCAAGGGTGCACTTGGCGAGTTGCCTAGTGCCCTTGGCGAGCCTAAGGGTCCAAACGGCGATCTTAGACAGGTAAGGGATGAAATTTTAAGTTGGAACTTTAAGTGTCTATAGTTCTTTTCCAAAGTTGAGTCCTCATTATTCTATTCCTTTCCTAAGCAACTATAAGACCTTTTTAGACTTGAATTCTTTCAATTAAGTCTCTCCAAATAGAATCAAAAGAAAACCCATCTCCTTTCAAATATTTCTCTCACTAGAAATCCTCCATTAGAGAAGAAGAAGAAGGGAGCCATTGAAGCTAGTGTTTGGTGATTCCAATGTGGTTCTTCCTCAAATTGCTTGGGGATTCTTAGTAAAGGTATGTTGGTCTTGATCCTTGTCTAATTTTCCATTCAAGGAGCCAAATACAAAGTGATTTCAAAGTACGAAAAATCTAGGGTTTTACTCAATCTCATAGGTTATTTCATCAAATGTTTTCAAAAGGTTTCTAATGACAAATTATGATTGTTTTTGTGTTTAATTGATGATTTATGATGAGAATACTCTACGAACCCGTGATTCTCCCAATTCCTAAATTGTGCCTTTATGAAATGGGTTTGATGATTATGAAAGCTTATGAATGGAATTTGTCTAAATTGCTTTGGGTTATTGAAATGTATCATTATCCATGCCTTAATTATTGTAAATTGGTGGTGTGTTGATGACTTTTGATCATGGCCTTGAAAGGGCTATTGATGACATAATTTACATGTTGAAGTAGAATTGTGCTTAAGCTATTGATCCACTTGAAAGGTGGAGATGTTTATTTACGTTGTATATTGTGATCATGGTATTGAAAATCAAGGTATGAATGCTTAATGTATTATTATGATGAAACTATAGGTGTGTGATTACTATGAATGTATTATGATCATGTTTAGAAGACTATTGTATGAATGATGATGATTATGTGAAAGGTTATTCACACATACACACACTCATGAATGAATGATAAATGAAGTTATATGATTATGTTAATGTGAAGTACTTATTGAAAGGCTATTCTCAATTGTACTCTTATAAATGAAAAGACATGTTGTGAAAGGACTTTCTCACAATATGGGATTCCTAGGTGAAATGCTTTTCTCATCTTGGAATCTATGAGCTTTCCAATGAATGAATGTTGGGTTTGAGATGGATTCACATACGTTAGTTGAGGCGGTGTATCTAGTAACAATCCCTTATGCCATAATAATGAATGAATGTCAAATACTCCATGGGGAATAATGCTAAGCACCGAGTGGATATGGATTGAGATGGGTGCTCATACGTGAGTTGAGGCAGGGGACTAACTAGCAATCTCTTGAGATGGATACTTATATGTTAGTTGAGGCGGGGTATCTAGTAGCATTCTCCCTATGCCTTAAACTATGGGCCCAAATAGGCTTAGCTAGTGGATCCACTTAAGGCTAAACAAACGATGGTCCTACCTTAGGAAAGTAGGAATCCCTTTATCCGTTGAGGGTGACACCGGGATTCTATGTCAAGCTCACATGGCCTATGTCGGTTAAGGCTTACCCCCAGAACTAATGAACTATGGCCTCTTAAGGATGTACTACTTAGTGTGGGTAGTGGTATGGGACTCCATCTATTCATTGCACAAGTAGGCATTTGAGGGAGGTCATGGTGTGTTCCTTATAAGGTTAATGAAATGAATGAGCTCTTATAAAGACATTTATGAGAATAGTGATCTATTGCTTAATGAATGAAGGTGCTCTTAATGTAATGAAGTTAATGAAGAATGTTGACTCTTATATGTTTAAATGTATAGATGCATGCTATACTTGGATTGTATCATGAGTTACTTCCTTGTTATGACTTGTTGTATATGAATGTGCCTTGTCTATGGTGACTTCAAAGGATTACTTAGTGTGAGTAGTAGTATGGGATGCTACTTGCACATTTTACAAGTATGACTTAGAGTTGTCTTAGATGTTGGTCTTAATGTGATAATGTGATTCATGTGATGTTTATGTTTCTTATATGCTTTATTGGGTAAAGGTGGAAAGGATAAATGGTAAGTTCACTTTTGGTGACCTTAATGTGGTACCTTGGTGTGGATGGTGGTATGTGATGTTATCCATGCATTGCACAAGGTATAGCATGATGGTTACTTGAGGTGAAGGCTTAAAGAAAAGTTAATGGGGTATATGGTTGATTATGTTCTATTGTGGATAAATGACTTGTATGTTGCTTGTGACTTGTGTGATGCTTCTTTTATCAATGTTCATGAAGTTTGATCAAATGGCATAAAAGCATGACTTTCAAACAAAATGTCCTTTTTAAGCATGGTTTTGCATTGCTATCATACTTAGTGCTTAATTGTGCTAACCCATTCTTCTTCTATGTTTTACTACAAGTGTAGGTTACGGTAATTGAGTGTCTCTCTAGCTGGAGCTTGGATTAGACTTCTTCCAAGACATTTTTTGGTATGTCCTCATAGATCGAGGACAAGTACTTTTAATGTTTCTAGTTCTTTCATGTTTTAAGTTTATTGTTAATACTTCGATTGTAAAGGGTCATGACCATATCTTGTTTAAAGTTTTGTCTAAGATGGCCATGTGAGACTGTAGTATTCCGCTGCTTTATAAATGAGTTTCCGATTGTTGGTTTTATTAAAAAAACTTTTAATTCCGCACTATTTTCAAGTATCTTATGTAATGAATCAGCTTGAGGCTTGTATAAGATCCCTTCGGGGTCGAGTACGCCGTGTCACTTCCGGGGTATACTCTCGGGTTATGACAAAGAAGTAAACTACCTAGCCAACCAAGGAGGAAGCTATCGTGCAAACTACCCAATACCGGGCGGGAATCAAGGTTGGAATAGAGATGAGGGCTGGAGAGACCGTGACAGAGAGTGGCATGATCATAATGCCACTTGGAAGGAAAGAGAAAGGGAGAAGGATAGGTATGTTCCTCCCATGAGCGTCAAAAGCCCAAGGAATCTGAGGGTGGCCGGACATAAGATATGCTCTCACGCATTCTCAACAAAGTTGAAGGGTCCGACAAAGTGTTGAAAGAGATAAAAAAGAGGATGCCTCAACTCTCAATCAGATAGTGACCTCTCACTCAGTCCCTATTAAGCAGCCGGAGACCTAAATGAGTGAAACTTCATCACATTTGAATCCTCGACTACAATGAGGTTTCCTAGTGATGCAATGGCAAACCATAAAAATGAAGCTTGATTTGGTATCCTCGTCATGCCATGATATTAAGTAAGGTGCTTCTTGGGATGAAACCTAAGTCTTCAATGGTTTAAGTTTTGATTTTGAATAACGGGTGTTAACTATATAGGTTGAAAAGTGAAGTGTGTTGGGAAAGAAGCAGTTTGACGAGCCAAGAATCCGGTCGGCGACTCACCGAAGAGGTCGGCAAGCAAGACTTAGACCTACGTTGGACTCACAAAACATGAAGTAGAAGTCTGTAAAACTTGTGGGGGAAATAGCTTAATCGGCGACTCACCGAACAGGTCGGCGAGCCGAATTTTGTCCGCAGTTTGGACCCCCAAATTGAATGGAACTCCTGTAAAACTCTACGAGGTAAATTACCATCGACACATCGCCGAGTAGTTCGGCGTGGTCGACTAACACCGCCGAAAGGTCCGTGAACTGAAAGGTTTTAAAAGGCCAAACAGTTTAAAATTTCAAATCTTTCATATTCTCTCTTTTCTAACTCCGTACACTCTCACGCGCACTCTACATTTTCCGTACTTCCCTTTTTCGTTCACTTTTTGTGTTTGATCTCATGCTTAGTTTCAGATTACTTTGCCACCTAACTTTTCAAATTATCAATTCGATATACAGGTTGGCTTTTTGAACCCCGCACCTTTGATTAGGTGTTGAACTCAAATGCTTTCGGTAAATATGTGTTATTGTGTGTTGAATAATACTTGAAATCATGTTTGATGTGTCAAATTGCCCGTATTATTTTTGAACTTGTGCTTAATTGCTTAAAAGGATGTTTTCCCGTGTTTTGTGTATTAAAATTAAACTTAAATTTTTGGGTTGCGGTTATTTTGTGTTGTGTCTAGTTGGGTGAAGTCTAAGTAACCCCAAATTGTCAATTTTTGCCAGACCAAGAGAAATATGAGTACCTTGGAGGCATGGGTCGATTGAGTCTGTGTTAATTGCATAATGTGTGTCTTTGATTTTGAATTTGGAGGCTGCGGGATTAATTTTGGGAAACAAGATAAAAAATTGACACGTTGGGCAGTTTAGCAAGCTGGGTCGAACTCGCCAAACGGTTCGGCGGTTTAGCAAAGTCCCCCTTTGATCACCCTTAATTTTCTAATTTGACTTGGTTGAGTATGTAACTTTCAGCGGGAAGCTTGAGCTACCCGCCCCGCAAACGAGCACATGGTATTGTATTAAATTAGGGAGCAACTGCTTCTATCAAAAAGGTAATGGGAAAAGCACCTCCGAAAGGAGGCAAAGGCAAGAGAAAAGCGCCCGTAGCTGAGAGATCGGAGCACAACTCCGGTAGTGATGGGGAGTCTTTTGATTCTTAATCCTCATTCTCCGAGCGTAAGGATGACTAATTACTATAGACCCGGTGAGCAGAGATTCATGCAAAGGCGCGTCAAGATATGTCTAGGATTCTGGAGGCTACCCCTCCTATTGCAGATTCAGTGCCAGCTCCGCCACAGACGCTGGTTCCAGAACCACCAGTTGAGGCTCCTCCTCCCTGGTCACTCAACTCCTTAAAGGCTGGGGGTTGAGACCCATTCTACAAGAAAAGAGGTTGTCCACGAATGATGTAGTGGACAGGTACCCTAATGTGTGGGACACCCTCCGGTTCCACAGGTTCGATATATTCATAGGGCCCCATGAACCATACATTCCCACATAGGTTAGAGAGTTCTACACTGCATATGGTGACTTAGTACACCAGGGAAAAAAAAGTCTAGTGCCTTCAGACCGAAGGAGTTCGTGATAGTTCGGGGGAAGAAAGTGGGATACAACAGCGATCATATTAATGTTGTACTTGATAGGGCTACACGTTTTGAGCATGTCTACCAGAGCATGATCACGACACTGACTTTGGATGACCTCAAGGGATGAATTGCTCCCTTCATTTCTGACACCACCCTGAGGTGGATTGAGGCCGGAGCCCCTATTGAGAAGAAGGACTTGAACATAGTAGCTCGGTATTGCTTCTTTATCAACAGTAGTTCAATCATGCCGTCAAAGAACGAGTCCATTGTCCGCCACCCAAAGGTGGCCCATCTCGAATCTATCATCACCAAGAAACGGTTGAATCTAGGGTTAACTATAAAGTAGGAGATGGCCATGAGGGACAAACAGCGCCAGACATCCCTTCCATTCCAAGTGCTTTTTACAGAGTTGTGTCGGTGGGATGGAGTTCCTCTTAACGAGAAGAGGGATGTTGAGGTTACACCCACATCCTCCATCGACATTTGGTGCATAGAGATTGAGTACACACGGGATGAGGTGGATAAGAGGAGAGAAGCTTTGGATGATACATCTCAGGAGGTTGATGTTGATTCTATACCTGCAGAGGCAGCTTTGCCTATTCCAGCCTCTGGGCCTTAAGGTACATCAACTTCCACTCTTACCCAGGCCTCCAAGTTCATCTGCTACTTCCCATCCCCATAGAGGTACTTCTAGTACCACCACATCCAAGCCTCCGATCACTCAGGACATGCTCCTCAAGATGGGGAACCTATCCCATTCTGCAGATGTGTGGGCTTCCCAGCTAAAGGCCGAGGTACCCTAGATGATTCAGAGAGACATCACCACTGCGCTGACACATCTCCATGCTTCCATTCATGCTCTCACAACGAGAGTAGTGATTTTTTAGAGAGAAGAGGGGGGTGACTACTGAGGTTACCACTTTGAAAGCCAAGTTTTCTGATCTTAGGAAGGATGTGGACCATCTGAAGTCCACAAATTTCACTTCATTGTTTGATTCAGTTGAGATTCCCGATGATTCGAGTACTGAGATTCCAGCCTGTGCAGAGGTAACTCCGTCTCCCACCAGATTCGATATAATTGAGTATTTTATTGTTGTTGAGTCTAAGACTTAGATCGATGAGATGCAGCTTGAGGAGCGAGATGCGACTATTTATAATGATCTGGCCAACTTAGAGGGTGCCATGATCGAGACAGCGTGACAGGCCTCGTTGAGAGAGATTTCCATGGAAGGCTCCAGTGTAGCTAGTGTTGATGTTGCTCTGGGCATTGATGCCCCGACAGATGGAGCGACTAAGTAGACATGATCATTCTTGACCTCCCTATCTGCTATTTTTATTGATTATTTTTTTAGTTGCATTTGAGAATAATTGCTTTTCTTTTGAGGGTGGAGTGAGGTATTTCCATATGTACCTCTTGTGATTACTTTTTTATTTGAATATATTGGGTTTTGTGATATATATATTTGTGTTTCTATTGTGTTTGGATCTGAATCTTGTGGATGTTTGAACTTGTGGCTCTTTGTTTTGAATGGAAATGGTTTTGACCTATTTTAAAAATTTGTGCCACCTTTATTTCTTGTGATTGTGGTTGTTCTTGTGCAGATTTGAATATCGGTTATGATCAATATCGATGAATTGAATAGTGCTCTTAATTGAACGAAATGAATGTGCGGCTATGATGAGGCCAAATGAAGTCGCATAGACAATGTGTGAACTTTTAGCATCTCGTTGTGACTAGCCAATTATCGATTGAGTCTCTTGTGATGAACATTGCACACTAGCTAGAGAGTGTGGAGTCTTATTTGATATTGGTGCCAATACCTTGTGTGATGACATTACCTTGCACATTGTGTGCGATGAAACCTAGAATTTTCCCCATTGGTCCGGTTGACTAAGTTATGCAAGCACTTGAAATGATCTTAGGCAACAATTCTGAAGAGTGTAAACAATTTGACAATATACCTCTTTTATGGCCAGCCTTGTTAGATGAGTGAACCTTGCTTGGCACATTTTGAGCCTTACCCTTTTTCTTGGAAGAAACTTGAACAATTGTGAACTCTCTTTATTCCATTCACCTGTAACTTTCATGAAGTGTGGTTTGTTTGTATAGCCAACTTAGGCTAAAATCCTAAGTTGGGGGTGTGGTGTAAAGAGAAGGAAAGTCACTACTAGAAATTAGGCCTACGACAACAAATTTTTTAGCAACGCTTAAGAAACCGTTACTATAGAGTGTCTATTGCAATAGTGTGCACCGTTGCCAAAATATTTGGGTGTTTTTGATACAACTAAGTAATAAATTTGTTGCCACTGTGTGAAAACCATTGCAATAGCCTTACATATTGCAACAGTTAGTAGAACCATAGCCATAAAGGCATCTATCGCAACATTTAACACGAAATATTTTCTATTGGAACGGTTATTAAATCCCTCCATAGTTTCCCTCTCTTATTTTGGCTAAATCCGCCAAAAACTTTTCATTCTACTTTATTTTTAATTAATTTCTTAAATATAATTTATTTTTCTCTCTATTAGATATCAATACAAACAAGGCAAACATTTTCTCAACGCAAACATTTTCTTAATCCATTTCTTATCTTTTCAACAAGAAGAACAAAAAACATTGTCACTCTTCTCCTCTTTGACCTAATATTTCATCCATTTAGGGCAAGCTTGTGGAGTTTTGCAGTGGTATGAATCTTATGGTAAGTCCTTCATGTTTGTCATTTTAGGAAAGAGTTAAACCCATTTTTTTTTTCAAATCTAAACACATTTTTCTGTTCAAACCTCTTGTGAAATATAAGGAAATGGAGGGTTGAAGGGTTTCTTGTGAAATCTGAAAAAAACTTGATGTTTTCTTCTTCAATTGATGGAGGTTCTCTTCTCCAACTAAGGTTATAGGTGAAGAAACTTCAAGTCTGAGCTTTTGAGGCTTTCTTCTTGAATCTTTTCTTTTGTATTTAATCTTTGAGGTATTGCTAGTGTATTTGATGTATTTTTTCAAATTGTGGGTTTTTCCCATTAAATTGTAGCTACTTTGGGTTTAAATTATTTTTTGTAGTTATGGTGAAATTGATTACCCTAGACCATATTTCTCTTGACATTGATGTTGGATTTCTTGTTCCATGAGTTTTTCAATCGGGTTTTAATAGCCTTGCATTTATGATGTCTTCCTTTATTTCACCTCTCGCTTGAGTAGGATGTGAGTAATTTTTGTTTCATTATTTTTGAAGAATTACGTTAAAGCAACAGGAAACAAGAGATACATTAGCATGAAAATGGAAAAAACTAAAATGTGCTACTGGTTGGTAATAGAACTTTTGACATGAATATCCGAAACATGATATAATTGTAGATCAGATAACCATAACCAATTGAACTCATAATAATAATTTATTAGCTCAACTAAAATAAATACAAGCATGATATCACTAATCCAAAAAAAAACAGCTTCCATGGACATGATGTTAAAATGTAAAATAAATCACAGACCTATGAATTCCTTAATTTTTATGATTGTTGTAGCATTAGTTAAAAGAAAAAATTTAAAATTTTTCAAGGAGATCTACTACAGGATTCAATACCAATGAGTGTTCTGGCGAGCCCCTCAATTTCTTATTGTTGGTATACAAGATGAATTCGCACTAGTAGGATCACATAACTACTTCCATGATTAAGTACCTGATTCAATAAGAAGTTTAGCTATTTATTTTACCTAAGTGTGATTGGTGCTGCAAATTTCTTAAGTAGCATATTGATGACAATTGTGGATCATGTAAAAGAAAAAGGTGGCAGGAGTTGCTTTGGAAAGAATCTAAATAGCAACAGATTGGATTATTTCTATAGTGCACTTGTACATCTGTAATTTCCGTTGTAATTTTGTTTAAATGTATGAGTATCAATATGATTAGTTAACTAGTTGAATACTTGTGGATCAATATTATTTGCCTTAAAAATATGTTTTATCAGTTTTAAAGAGTGTCTGCCTTGATTTCTTATCAAAAAGAAAATCAGTAGGGATTCTTTTTGGAAATGAATTGAATCCTCAAGGCGACTTATTGGCGTGTTCGAATATGATCTGAACTTCATGTGAATTTAGTGACTATTTTCCATTTCTTGAATGTCCATATGTCGTTAATAACAGAAATTTGAAAGCATGATCATCTTTTTATGATTTTTCTACTTTTCCATTTAGTAGCTAAAAGTATCTTTGAAATTATTTCCTAGTCGTAAATCTTGTAGTTCTTTAGGATAATATAAAGTAAATTGCTATTGAGTATGAGCTATTTTGAAAGTATTTCTAAATGGTATGACATTTGATTTTCTAAATCTGTCTTACATATAGTTTGGTAAATAATCTATCTTCTTGTAGGTAAAGAAGCGGTGATTACTTTTTCATTTGTAAAACATTGTTGTCATTTTTATTTCATAGTTTATCATAAATTTTACTCTTTTTATCTTTTAGTGCCACATAGATATCAATGAATAATTTAAATAGAAGTTGGATGAGTCTCAAATGAAGTGAATGCAGTAAAGTTTCCTTAAACATATCAGATCGTGTGGATGTGGAAGAGATGAAAATATCAGAGTACAAAAGATATATGCAGTAAGGTTATAAGGCGAGCAGTTCTCGAGGCAATGTAGACTAAAATAAAAAAAATTGAATGCGAGCTTGAATTTTTTTTCTTCCAGTTTTTTTTATATAATGGAACATATGCCGATCCATTTTGTAAATGAAATTAGATTGGGTTGTCCAAAGCATCTCCGTTGGATGTATTCTACTGAGAGAAAATTGTGTAAATTCAGGGGTCTTGTTTGTAATCGACGTTATCCATAAGTTTGTATAGCAGAGGGGTTCGATGTTGACGAGTTCTTGATGTTTAGTTCGAGATACCTACCTGATGGACTGAAGACACCATTCAATCGTCCATCTTCCAAAAAAAAACAACCAAGGTATGTCTTCTATTCTTCTCCTTCTTTTTCTTCTTCTTCAACTTTAGCCTAGTGTGAAAGTGCTATCGAATTTTCTTGCTAAAAGGCAGACTACAATTCAACTTCTTATGTTAGTTGTGGCATTGTACATCTAGCTATCTATATATATGTGAATTTAGAGAGACTCTAGTTTTAAAGAGCCCTTATCAATGTGTAGTTGACTCAGTGGGACATTTGGAAGATTATTAATGTTACAATGTTATCTTATCTTTATTTTTTAAAAGTATGATATTTTATTTCACAAGCATATGATAAGATGATGTTGTTGGTGAGATTTTCAAAAAAGGAGTATGTAGCGAAATCACATAGTCAAATACTTCACTCCTTCATCGATCTTCAATTACAGCTTTTTCCAGTTGAATGTTGAGTTTTCTACAGACTTTTTCTGTCTAGATTTATTTGGATCAGCCCCTGTTTTTAGTTTTTAGGATAATTAAGAAAGAGAAGCTTGGACTCTTCGTTTCGTTTTCCAAATGCTTTTGTTGTGAAAAAATTAGTCTTTGAATCATTGTTCTCTCATAGTGTGCCATCTTAAATTGTGAAATTATTATGTCTCTTATTTGTTAGTGAAATTGTTGAACAGTTGGAAATGATTAATCTTTAGCACTAAAGGGCGGACCTATTGCTGACACAGATGAACCGTTGTTGTAAGTGCTAGTTTGTAGATAATTTGTGTTTGTATCTCAGCTCCTTGTACATGTACTCATTTGGAAAAAAATCAGTCTTGGCTCTCCAACTATGGTAGATCATTGCCCTCAGGTTGCAGCTACTATGTGTACTTGAATTCTCTTCTTTTTAAAAAATAAAATTGCATTACAGACTGAGATTGAAAATATTGAAATGCAACAAAATGAAGATGGTAATGAGACAGTTGATGCATTTGCTTCTGGAGCATTACACTAAACTACTTTGAAAGGGAAAGTGGAACATAGTTTACTGTTGTTTGCATAGTTTAGGCGTATTGAGCTAAATCTAAAACATCAATTTCTTTATTATGAAGTATTGAATTTGGAATACATATATTCATTTTGTTGGACTTGGAAACCTTTTTTTTTTTGCAAAATGATCTATGTTTCTTGCACCTGAGGACCATTAAAAGAATCAATTTCTTTCAGGTTTTCTAAATGGGATGCCCGAGGCTAATGTGGAATCGATCACAAGTAAAATTTCCACGATCTACCAGGTATGCAACTTGTTTTCATCCAATATTCTGATTGATTTCTTATCCGAAAATTCTACCACCGAATGCACTGTCCAAAATAATGTTTCTTTTCATTGTTTCTACAATTCAAACTAATAATTTATATTGAAATATCTTTTGTTGGTGTATTTATTGAGGTTTCAGATTATGATTATTATTCTTTTGCCCCTACTACTTTATGGACTCAGTAGGTCTGATACAATTGTTAGTGACTTGTCTAAGCGCATTTAGCAATTTGAAAGTTGGATCTTAAAAATGTTAATTTGTGTGATTCAACATTAAGAATACCAAGATCATTTACATTGCTATTTGTCTTTTTCACTGTTATCACTTATGGCCGTTATGTTTAGATATCTTTAAAATGTTATACTTGCTTCTCAGGAATACTTGTCTCGTACTGACATATTGAGATTTGTTTATTAGTTTCTTGATCACACAACATACCTTTTCTGACCAATGAGACTATACCTCAATAATAATTGTTTTCTTGTTCCATTGTTGTAAATTAGAAACTAACTTACTTGGATTAATGCCTAAAATTATCGTTTCCCCCTTGGAAGATTGTTGGTTGCACGTTTTGTTCTCAGATTATCAATGAAGAGCTTCTGGAATAATGTTCTAGAGGTCCACGTGGCAATGAGCAATAAGAATTTACCTCGTATTTTATCTGAAGACAACTTATACAGTCTAATTTTCTAAAGAAAAGTTTTTTTTGATTAATTTCTCTAGAGACAACAGTAAATTTGAATCTGGAACTGGTGTTAGCTTAATTTTCTTGCGCCGTCTATTGTCTTACCTGTAAAAATGCAAAGTTCAAAAAAGTCTTATGTCTAACCAGCTAACGTTGCTTCAAGATGCTTGTTCCCTAACAAGGGTTTAACAGAAGCTAAGTGGAACAATTTGAATCTTTGATAATAGTGTGAATCAAATTTTTGTTTCTCAAAGCATTTCATTAAAGATGGACCTCAATAATAATTGTTTTCTTGTTCCTTGAGTTAATGCAGTATTATCTTTTTTTTATGGGAAGGTAGATAATCTTATTAATAAGTACCAAAAAGGTACTCCAAAAAGTACATCAGAAAGGGGAACATCCTTCTAAATATTGGAGGACCACAAAAGAACTAATAGATATAGAAAATCAGATACATGAGCCTTCCTATACCATATGTACATATTTTTTAAGCACATGAATTTGACATGCGGAATGCCTATTGTCCCCTCCATTCAAGTGAACCAGAAAAAGCAAGCATGGATAGCAATCGAGTAATGCCTATTATCCTTTGATTTAGATTGTTTGTACCAACTGCATTGGGAAGTTTTATGAATCCTAGCATAACCCAGTAAACACCAAAAATGGTAGGTAACATGGTCCAGATATGTCTAGTAAAAGCACAATGGAGAAGTAGATGATTCAAAGATTCAACTGCTTCTTCACAAAGGGGTTAACCATTTTCTTTATTAAACTTTTCATGTGGAAAAATTATGGCCCATGTATGAGAGAAATAACACTTTGTATTTTTCTTTTTTTAAAAGAAGTTATGTGGTAGTATATGTTATGTCCAGAAAGAGTAAAAATTAGGAGTGGTATGACTTCTTTTCCCTTTTCATTTTTGAACTTCCTCTTTCTTTAATTGTTGATTATTTTTAAATTGTAGGTGAAAAAAATGAGCAAACCGGGGATGACAGCAGTGAAGACCTTACTTAAAGAGAATTGGTTTATCTATATCTACAAACATTCTAGGACTATTTTTACTTTTTGGCCTAATTTTTGTGAACTTAAATGAATGCTAACTATGGAACATTTTAGGACTTTTTTTATGTTTAGGCCTAATTTTTGTGAACATCAATGTATGTTAACTCTTGAATTGTCAATCAATATCATGTGTTTTTATCTTTAATATATGGATGCTACTAGTTGAAGTGCATATTTATTTAATATTTTCTATCATTGTATTATAGTTTATTTCAAAAATACATAATATATACAGTGGCTACAATAGGCTGCAATAAGAATTAAAAAAGCCTATTACAATAGCTTAATAGTATTGTTGCAATAGTTTAGCAGAATCGTTGTAATAGCTTAGACCGAGTTGTATAATAAAGTTGTTTTGAAAGATTGATTGGAACGGTTTCAAATCGTTGGAATAAATTTGTCGCAACGGTTCGCAACTGTTGCATTAACTGTAGAAAAGTGTCATCATAGACTAAAGAATTACTGTTGCTATAGACAGGTGTGTTGCAACGGTTTTTGAAATATAGTATAAAACCGTTACTATAGACATATTGCAATAGGCTTGTATGCAACATCACCCTTTTTCCGTTGCCATAATGCAATTGCAAAACTCTTCGAGTCAATGGTAATGATTTTTCTGTTGTTGCAACAAACCTATTTTCTAGTAGTGAGTTAAAATGTGTGAGAAATCCCCCTTTGAGTAATTATTTTGAAAAAGATGGAACCCCTCCATGTAAAACAAAAGAGAGAAAAGAAAAGAAAAAATAAGCAAAGATAAAGAATGAAAAAGTTGTGAAATAAAGTGATGAAAATTGCAAAAGAAATGGGGTGTCCGGTGATTCATATGAAGTTGAATAATGATGTGGATTATCAGCATGTTTGAAATGTTAAAGAAAAGGAGGAATGTGATGTTCATGCCACACTTCATGAAGGTAGCAGCCATTGAGCCTAAATGATCATACATTTACACTCAGCCTCGTTACAAGCCATGAAACGACCTTTGTGATCTTGAGTGAGATGAAGCGAATGTTGATTGGAAAATAAGGGCAAACCTATGGGTGAAGTCATTCATGTGTTTATCTTTGTGAGTGTGAGAGTTGTATGTGATTCTGAATATTGAAATTGTTGAGAGAGTGTGTGAATATGGAATCATTTTTGTTGTGAGAGGATTTGAATACCTTTGTTGAGGTTGAACTTGCACTTGAAGCTAGTATTTTGAACTTGAGCATCTTTGATAATGGTGAATCACAGTTTAAATCTTTGAGTGAACAATTGATCATTGCATGAGTAAGTTGAACCTTGTTGTGTAAATTCATGATTAAGTCTTATGCAACACTATTTGTGACATCCTTTTGAACTGTTGATCTTGAGTTTTACTTGAGGACAAGCAAAAGTTTAAGTTGGGGGTGTTGATGAGTTCGAGATTTGGACTCATTTAGGGCATTGTTTTGATAGATTTAGTGTTCTGAAATGCCTAATTTGTGATATAAAATGATGTTAAAACCTTGATTTTCAGGTATATGGATTAAGGAGCAAAGCAACGACACTAATAGGCAGAAAGGAACAAAACAAACTGAAGAATTGAACAAAGACAAGCCTTGTGATTGCCAAGAGCACTTGGCGAATCGCCGAGTGGCTAGCTCTACCGCCTAGAGTTCCAGTGTGCCAAGCCTGAAGGAAGAAACCAAGTCGGCAACGAAAAGGAGCAGTCGGCGAATCGTCGAGCAGTACCGCGATGCAAAGAAAGATCACCTAAAATTACTGGACTTGAGGATGTTGAGTGCCAAGGCAAAAAGGCGATGGAAAAGATCAATGGGGAGCTCGCTGAGTTGTTCGACGAGCCCGACTTACTTCGATAAACGACCATTTGTGTCTTATTTTTGGCGACTATAAATTAGATTTTTAACACTTAACTTAGGATCGAATTTTATCATTTTTTGTCAATTTCTAGTGTAGAACAGTCTTTTCTGGAGCTTTTTAATTAGTAGACTTGAAGATTTTTGAGACTCAATATGGAGATTTTGCTAGTGGGTTTAGAATTTTCTGCGAATTGAAGCATTGTAAAGGCTTAATTACTCTTACCCAGTTGATGGCTAATCAATTTGGTAACCATTTTTATCTTTTCATAATTTTTGGCTAAAGCCCAAATTCTTGGATGTGATCATGTGATTATGGGTTGAATTAGTTTATGGGTATTGTTAATTACTAGTGTAAATACTCTATTGAAGTGGGTTTAATCATTAATTGTGGTTTAAGTTGTGAATTTTAGTTTCAAATGAAGTTCTATCCTTGTGTTCTTAGCTTGCTAGAGAGAGAGAGATTTTAGAACTAAGATTATTGATTAATGATTTTTAGGTATTGGGTTAATTTGGGTTCAGCTCGAGAGAGTGAATCCTAAACCCAATCCTACTCATCTTGCTCGAGAGAGAAGATGTATTAATGTTTTGGGTTGTTCTTAATTGCTATGGTTGTTGATATTCGAGAGAAATCACTTGAAGCGGAATAGTTGTTCGAGAGAAAGCTATTTAAATTATAGTCTAGCATACCCACTAATATTTAGCTATTTACTAGTAGTTTCAAAGGCCCATATATCGAAATTTTCCTATAATCGATCACATCACGAGAATCTATCTCCTTATTTTTTTTCAAATTGTTTGTGACTGTGTTGTAGTTGATAATTGCAAACCTAAACCCCCATTTGACATTCGTGTCAACCCTTTTGATTTGTTTTATGTAGTTTTTGATAATTTATATTCCTATATCTAGTTAGATCGCATTCATACCTCTTAATTGAATTTGAACAGGTACCGCTCCATGTGGGATTCGACCCCAACTCATTTATTGGGTTTTATACTGCTTAAATATTGTTTACACCTAGAATTGGATGAGGTGTGCTTTAGACGTTATTTATCAGTCAGCCACTCCGTTGTTCACTGAGTCTGAACTTTGATAAAAATACGGAAGTATAACATCACCCGACAGCCAATGGGTAGGACATTTTAATAATAACTTCCAGAACCTCAGCCAAGTTTCATGAATTGATTCCCTTTCTATCAACTTGAAGTTTTGGATGTTGTCACGCAATTTCACCATCTTTGAGGGTGGAAAGAACCCCAAATAGAATGCCTCGATGAGCTCCTCCGATGATAGAATAGAGTCTCTCAGTAGTTCTGCTAACCATTTGGTTGCTTCCCCCATTAGAGAAAAACGGAACAGCCGCAGCCGAATTGATTATTGTGAATAATCCTTGAATGAGAACGGACTGCACATCTCCACAAAGTTTTGAATATGCTCATGAGAGTTCTCATGATCTAACCCTCCAAATATGCCTTTGGCTTGCAATAGTTGCTGCATTATACCTGTCACATGGAATGTAGCATGGTCCTCAACTGGAGGTAGGCGAATAGCACCTACACCGTCTAATAGAGCTTCATTGGCATGCAAGAAATCACCACCATCAACTTGGTGACATAATTGGTTCATGGTTCTTTCATTCACACTCATATTGTTACTTCATCACCACAGCTTACAACAAAAAGATAAACTGGTTCAACTACAACTTAAATAGATCACAATTTAAACTTCGATAAGAGAATTCTAAACACCACTCCCCGGCAGCGACACCATTTTGATTAACGCTCAACTACACCTCATTTGATTCAAGGTGTAGACGATTGTAATCTAGTTTAAACCCAACAAGTGAGTTGGGGTCGATCACACAGGGAGCAGTACAATTTTGAATTTTATTGTGAAGTTATAAACGTAATTTAATTGGTTGTAGGAATGAAAGTTATCAGAAACTCTTAATTAAATCAAAAGGTTGACATAAATGGCAGGTAGGGGATTCTTAGATCATTCAGCGATCACAACAACAACAATCAATGAGAGTAATCACAACAGTAAGAGGTACATAGAGGAATGACCAATCAATTGCCAATTCTCACTAAATGGGTGTTAGGAAATTACTAAAAGTTACAAACTCTTTACGGGTTGTCTGGACCTTAGATGAGATAATTTTCTTTCGAACAACTACCTCGCTACATTTGAGTTCTTTCGAACCTCAACAGGCTACAAATGAAAACCAGCCCACAACCTCACTTCATCTACTGTCTCGAGCTATAGGTGGAATGAGACTTAGATTCACTCTCTCGAGCTGAAACCATAATAGCCCAATCACTGCAAATGCTAATTTATCGCCTTGGTTTTATACCCCTCTCTCAAGCAAGCATAAAAGAATAAACCACATTGAAATAAGCATTCAACACAAACAATTTAACACAACAATAAATCAGACCCACTTTGAATTAGCAATGCAATCAATAATTTCTAACACCCACTTAGATAAATTAAGCAATTAATCACATGGTCAAACCCCCAAGAATGGGGTTTTAGCTATTCATCATAAAAAGTGAAAATTATATACCTATTACATGCTCTATAGCTGGGTATTAATTTCCAAAATATTAAAATGAATGAATCTTCCCTCAATTACACACCCAACTCAAAATCAATTCGAAAATTGTTTCAATCTAGCAAGAGCAGTCTATTCGTTCTCAAATCTCAGATTTTACAATTTTTGGATTCTTTCTCTTTCTCTTCAAAAATATCATTTTCTACTAATCCAAAATTTGCTCTTTTTGGGGTAAATCAGCGGGGAAAGTCGAGCTTCGCCGACTGGTCGGCGGTTTGCCAAATCCCCTGTCCATCGCCTTCGAGTCTAGTGCTTTCATCAAATTATGCACTGTAACATTAGGCGATCTATGGTAGGGTCGCCGATGGATTCCGTGTTTCGCCGTTCACACCTTTGGATCGCCAATGTGCCTGCATCTTTATGGCGCATCCTCGAACTTTCAGTGGTCTAACCTTCCTACGCCGATCATGTTCGCGATTTGCCGATAGAGTTTGTGCCTCACCAAATTTCTCTCGTCCTTAGGCATGCTAAAATTATGGGCGGAAATGAGCCACTCAGCGAACCGCCGAGTGGTCTTGGCAATCACTAGGATCACTTTTCTTCACTTCTTCAGCTTTTTAGCTCCTTTTTGCCCGCTCATGTCCTTACCTTGCTCCTTAGTCTTCATAGCTACAAAACAACACTTTAACATCAGTTTAGAGAAAAAATTAGGCATTTTAGGACACTTATGCTATCAAAACAAAGCCCTAAATGATCCAAAATCTCGAATTCATCATTTATATTGGTAGCAAGGAGTGTATCTTGTGACATAACATTTTCTTAGATTGAAATGAACATAAAATAATAGGAAAGTCATTGCCAATGAAGAAGGAAGACAAAATTGTATGTTCATGTTATATTCACTCTAGTGTTCCATTTGATTTAAATCTCTCGCCA
This sequence comes from Solanum raphanifolium, assembly GCA_036250405.1. Classification (NCBI taxonomy): domain Eukaryota; kingdom Viridiplantae; phylum Streptophyta; class Magnoliopsida; order Solanales; family Solanaceae; genus Solanum; species Solanum raphanifolium. The sequence goes on along the minus strand of JAJOOE010000533.1, from coordinate 24 downwards.
CCGACACTCCACTTTCTTTGTTCA
>JAJOOE010000532.1:0-74679 GCA_036250405.1 Solanum raphanifolium | reverse complement strand
TAAGTTTATATAGTGATGAAAATTCTGGAAAGAGTTGATAAAACAACTTTGTCGGTCTTTGTCCCATCGTTTACTTCTGTTAGAAAAAAGTTTCAGTAGTCATACCTGAATTTTGCGTGGTCCCTTCAATGTTGTGCTTGCCATTGTTGTTCTCTTTCTGAGATGTTGTTGAGGTCTGTCACTAACAACAACTTGTTTTTCTTTGTCCATGCTTTGTTTGGTGTGGCTATGTTACTAGTGCTTAATATGTAAATGTGACAGTACCAGAACTAACTTGTGACAAACAGTTCTCTAACTCTTGTCAACATTTACATATTAAGCACTAGTAAAATAGGAATTTGCATTTACATGTGTGCTTAGAATACCTCCTTACTACTAATCATATGAACAAATAAACCTCCCTTGGTTCACTAAAACTCTAAACTAACATCTATCCTCTCTTTTAAGTTAACCTGTGGAACTAGAAATTCACCTTGAACAAGTGTCTTGGTATCTGCAGTAGAGTATCTTGGTGTTATTGGAGTTGAGTTTCCTCTTTTTCCATGCTTTGTTATCCTTATTTACAGGACACCTCTTTGGATTTTTCTCTTTCTGGCCCCCCTCCTCCCCCCCCCCTCGCTACCCTGTCTGATATTAATTTTCAGACTTATTTTATTCACTTGTTCCAATTTGAATACTGAGCAATCTACCTTAAACTAGGGGTAAATGCAATTAAAATGAATTTCCTGTAAAATCACATATCAATAACTAAGAGACAACACTTGAAGAATGCAATTTATCATGGGAAAATGAAATATAATCTGCAATTAAAATCACTAATGCATGTTTTAAGTTTCCAACTATAAAGTTGAGTCTGGATTGAGGATAACTATTTAGGCCACAATATGAAATTGACCTCTTTTTTTGGCTGGTTGGTTACAGATTTTGTGGAGATGAACATTGAATTTCTTTAGGGAACATATCCTAATACCTTACTGTAGAGAATTTTCAATGGATGTTACAAAGTGAGTGTGGTATGTTAAGTGGTCCAATCTTCTTTGTTATTTATACCCTAGTTTATTTCCGCATTTATGTCCACTTCATTCTGTTAACAGTGATAATGCAAGTGATGGAAATTATTTATTCCTTTTTGATGATAAAAATATGCTTTTCTTGTCTACATAAATTAATCTAGTATTGACCAATAACACAATTATTGTACTGACTGATCAAGGGTAATCTCGTTCTTCGCAATCAGAACGAGTTGAATGAATTTGTACTGTTATGGAAGAGCTTTAATATATCATTTGATAATATATATCATTTCTCGATACATTGTTGGTTATAATAACTTAATACTTTTATTATACAAGGCCCTTCAGTCCAACAAACTTCATGATTTGAAACTGTTGCAATCTGATTTGTTCTCGATTAGTTATATGCATTAAGCATAGGTGTATGTATATTCTTCTCGATTAATGATATGCTACGTACCTCCTCCGTGTTCTTAGCATCAACGACTTCATTAGATACATGTGGACTTAGTTCTGATCCACGTTCATTTAACATTAATTTTATGTCATTCTTGCTATTTTTTTCCTTCTGAGGAAGATCAGATGAAGAATGACCTTTAGTATCCGAAGCATTGGACTTACGGGGACCTTTCTTATTACTCTCCTTTCCAGCTAATTTCTTTATTGGAGCAATCACTTTGTTCTCTTTTTAACTTGCTTTCTTTCTTGGAGTGGTTTTTGATTCGGTGGATCGATCCTTAGCTGTCCTTGTAGACGCGAGACGTTCTATAGTGGAACTCTTAAAAACTATTTTTTGTAATCTATTGGTTGCCTCAGGTTTTGGTTTCTCAATTTTTGAAGATGTGGCAGACTCTTTTGGATTCTTCTTTTATGTTTGTTTGGTTAAACCAGTGGCACCACTTCTTTCTGTAGTTCTCATTTAACGTTGCAATAGTGGTTGTTCCAATTTCTTTCGACTCTCCTCGTCCTATCAATAACGTTAAGAGGGGAGTAAATCATCATAATAATAACAATGATAGATGAAAAGAACAGGAAAATATCCATACCTTGTCAGCTTTGCTCTCCTGAAATGTTGAAGGTGATTTCTTAATAAAAATATCCATAACTTAATATAGTAACTGCTGCAATCTGATTTGTTGGTTTTTTTTTTTTATTGCTAATTTCATTTTAAATGTGTAGGGAAATGGAGGTGATAAAATTTGAAGGATTGCCACAAGTCAATTTGATCTCATTGAAGTGGAAGTGGATGATGAATAGTTTTTGAACTATTGTAAAAAGTTTGAATATATTATATTTCATTATGTGAAATATATTCATTGCTAGAATATAATAAACTATTGTAAGATCACTTTTTGAACTATTGTGTACACATATATTTAGAATATTGCTTTATAAGTATGTGTATGTACACAAGACATACTATCTTTTGAAGTTTATTGCAAATCTATATATTTGAATTACTTATAAGCTAATTTGATGCTTGAGATTAGTTATTGCAAAACAATATCAGTGTTTTTAATTTGTAATTGTGGAATATAAGTATTTTTGTAGCCAAAATAATATTACCACACTTAAAATTGTAGCCATAGGACTGTAAATTGTGGTATGTACATGGAAAAAGACTACACTTCAAAGTGTTGTCATACATAAGATAGAAAAGGCAACACTATAAAATCGTGGGCGATATGGAAGAAAAGGCCACGCTTGAAAGTGTAGCTGATAAGGCAACCCTTTTAAGGGTAGTTGCAAAGCGTGGCCTTTTTGCCTTTTAGGCTATGCTTTTAAGCGTAGCTGATTAAGCAACACTTCTAAGAGTGGCATTTTTGCCTTTTAGGCTACACTTTTAAGCGTAGCTGATAAGCCAACACTTGAAAATTGTCAGCTAAACTCTAAGGTTACACTTCTTTCGGCCATCCCTGGAAAAACGTGGCTTAAAGTAAAAAAGTTTGGCCTTTTTTCAAAGGCCACACTTTTCTAGGGTGGTTGTAGGCCTAAGATGTTGTAGTGGAAGGACTTCACTAGGATTAATCCTCCGGAGTTTCACGGTTTTATGGTTGAGGAAGATCCTCAAGAGTTCATTGATGAGGTGTACAAGGTGTTGATGCTCATGGGAGTGAAGCCGGTAGAAAGGCAGAGTTGGCCGCTTATCAACTTAAAGGTATTTCTCAAATTTGGTTCAACCAATGGAAAGAAGGGAGATCGGAAGATGCGGATCCTCTTTAATAGGAGAAATTCAAGGCCGGTTTTCTTGATAAGTTATTTCCCCTTGAGATGAGGGAAGCCAAGGTTCTTGAGTTCATTAACCTTTGACAAATTAGTATGTGTGAGGAAATATGATCTAAAGTTCACACAATTTTCTAAATATGCTCCAACAATGGTTTCCAATTTTAAAACCCCATTTAAAAAAGGGGAGAATGGCTGGTTTCCAGAAAGTTGCAGGTGCCATCCACGTCCAGCCATCCATGGCTCGTGGTCAGACCCAATGACTTTAGGTACAGGTCCATGGATTGGTCACCTTGGATCAGTTTAGGACCTCAAAACCACGGCCTGACCCACCGTTTGTTTGTCAGAACCCGGACCACGGTCAAGGGTTCGTAGGTCAAGGCCCCAGAATCAAGTCACTCACTATGAACCACAGCTAACCAGGATGGACCGTAGGTCCATTCACAATCCGTTGGTCAGTGTCTATCGGTCGTGGGCTGTTTGTTATTTTTAAGGGCATAGGGTCTTTTCCGATTATAATTAAATTGAAGTTGTATCATTTTGCCTACACCTTGACAACCTATATAAGTATTTTTAACCCCCAAAATCCCCCATTTAATTAATCCTTCCTAAATCCCAAAAGAAAATCAATTCCTCTCAAATATTCTTTCTCTAGAACTTGAAAAATAAGAAGAATATTTCACCTAGATAGGATTCCATGGGTTACACTTGAAAAAGAAAAAGAAGAAGATTCCTCTCAATTATTCTAGCTTTCATCCATGGGTTTCTTCCACCCATGGAGTTCCCAAATTCCTCCATTTCAAATGGTAGGATTCCCCAATTAAATATAATTTTCCTCAAACATCATGGGTTCTTTTGATTATTGATCTTAATGATTGAATTATATTTAAATATGCATGAATTGATGATTTACAAATCTTTTATGATGTTTACCCTATGAACCCATGCAAACCCCATGTTTTTCAAAATTGTGATCTCATTGAGTTGGGTTGTTGATTATGAAAGATGAGTTTTATGATCTAAAGCATGAAGTAATAGAATTACTTGAATTTATGATAAAATCCTTATCTTATACTAAAATTATAGATTCGGTGATTGGAGGTAACTTTCAACCTTGAATGGGCAAAGTATGAGTTTATGCATGATCTTACGAAACCTATGTAAATGCTTGAAGGGTGATTTGAGAGTAAAGTGCTAATGTTGTTGTTGTGGTGTTGTTGAAAGGATACTCTCATAAAACACTTACAACGATGATGTGAAAGGTTTTCTCACAGAGAAAGGATTCTTAGGTTGAAAGGCTATTCTCACCTAATTGAATCAATAAATAAGAGTTATCCTAATGAAATAGTTGGATTGGCAAAATGACAAGCCTTCCAATGGATAATGAGAATAAGTAAGAAACTACCATTCTGAGGGAGTTAAGCTTAGCACCGAGTGGATATTGACCTTTAGATGGAAGCTCTCTTGTGAGTAGAGGTCGTGTTTCTAGAAGAAGTCTCATGAGATGGAAGCTCTCTCATGAGCAGAGGCCAGGTTTCTAGTAGCAATCTCCTTATGCATAACTATGTGCCCCTATAGGTTGATTAGCTAGTGGATACACGTAAGCTAGATGTTCATGGTTCTACCTTAGGTAAGTAGAACAACCCTTTTTCGGTGTGGGAGACACCGAGTGATCATGTTTTAGCTCACATGGTCTCTATGTCGGTTATGGCTAATTCTCCAGCAAAAAGATGACTAATGAACTAAGGTTTCTTAAGGAAGTATCTCATATTGTTCAAAGACTTAAAGATGATTGACTTTGCATTGACTATGATGTTATTATCTATGTATTCCAACTATTTCCACTATGATCTTTAAACTTTGTAAATTGCTTATCATGACTTGAAATGTACTTTTTAGCATGTTTAAAATGTTTTTATGCATAGCTATCATAGTTAGTGCATTTTTGTACTAACTTATAATCTTGTCTACATTCTCCCAAATGTTGGGTCCAACAGGCAGGGTCTCCATTCTAGTGGCTAGAGCTTGGACTTTGATCTCTTTCTAGGCTTGGTAAGTCCTTATGGTTCGAGGACGGACTTTCCTTATTGTAGTTTCGCTTTCGTATTTCCTTTTGAACTTGATCTATGGGCTAGGCCCACTATCATTTCGATTGTAATAGATGGCTATATTGACACATGTGTTAGATTTCCACTTTTCTATAATGTTGGTTTTGGACCTAAATGTTGTTTTACTCTTTATTATTGTACTACTTTATGTTGTGATATGCTAAGGTACTTGTATGGAGTCATTCGGGGTTCTATACGCCATGTTACATCTAGGGGGTAGCCGTGGGTCGTGACAAACTTGGTAATCAGAAAACAAGGTTTAAAATGGTCATATGATGTCTCATAAGCCACGTCTAGTAGAGTCTTTTTCGTGAGTGTGAAGCGCGCCACATTTATGAATGAGAGGCTACAAGATGATTAGGAAACTACACTTCTTTAATTACTCTTAAGTCGTGCCGTAGAGTTTAACTCTATAAACTCTATCTTCTAATCCATACCTTATGATCTTCAAGATATGTCTTGTCGAAGGGCTAATACTAGAAGGAATGTGAGGGAGAATGTGGAACAAGGAGATCCTCCTCGAGCTCCTCAAGATCCTTTTGTTGGGAATGCGATAAATGCAGTGGTTAGGTCGGCTTTTCAAATGCTGGCTCAAGCTTTGGCTTCTCAAGACAATAGAGAGGTTTGAGCTCCTATAAATCCTAATGTGAATTCGGCAGTTTCAAGAGTGAGGGAATTTTCAAGGATGAACCCTCAAGAATTTTATGGCTCCAAAGTCGAAGAGTATCCTCAAATGTTTATCGACGAGGTCTATAAGGTACTTGCTATTATGGGGGTGACTCCAGAAGAGATGGCAGAGTTAGTCACTTACCAATTGAAAGATGTTGCTCAAGTGTGGTATGATCAATGGAAGGGAGATAGACTGGTGGGAGCGGGTCCCGTAGAGTGGGAACTGTTTAAATCGGCATTTTTTGATAGGTTCTTTCCCCTAGAGTTGAGGGAATCTAAGGTTCAAGAGTTCATTAAACTTCGTCAAGGAAGTAAGAGTGTGAAGGACCATATATGCACTAAAGTTCACTCAATTGTCCAAGTATGCTCCAACTATGGTGGCAAATTCGAGGGCTAAGATGAGTAGGTTTTTTATGGGCGTGTCTGACATGGTAGAAAAATAATTTTTTACGGAAATTCTCCTTCATGATATGAATATCTCATGTCTTGTGGTGTACGCCCAACATATTGAGGAATCAAAACTTAAGGAAATATCTAGAGAGGTAAAAAGGGCTAAGACCGATGATGGTAATTTCTCACATGCTACATCCGATGGACATGGTCATCCTAAGTTTCGTCTAGGGTTTTCCAGTCAAGGTTCTTCTAATGCTCCACCTATGTTTAACAAAGATAGGGTGTCTAACCTAAAACTCAAGGAAGTAATGGAGGTGGTTCTTCTTTAGCTAGGTCTACATGTGCTAAATATGGGAATAAGCACGATGGTAAGTTCCTAGCCGGCTATGATGGATGTTTTAGTTGTGGGAAGTGTGGTCACAAAATGAGAGATTTCCCCATGCTTGCGGCAAAAGGAAGAGAAGGCAAGCAAGCTCCTCCCACCGGTTTGAATTGCAATGCTCCAAAGCAAAACCGCTTCTATGCTCTTCAATCTCGAGGTGACCAAGAGAGTTTCCCGAATGTAGTGACTCTATGTTAAAAGTTTTTCAACATGATGTATATGCCATTCTTGATCCCGGTGCTACTTTATCTTTTGTGATAGCCTATGTGGAGATGAGGTTTGATATTCCCCCAGAAGTGTTATTAGAAACGTTTTATGTCTCTACCCTTGTTGGTGATTCTATGGTGGCCAAGAGGGTTTATAGAAGATGCCCCATTTCCTTATCCCATAGAGTTACTCTAGTTGACTTGGTAGAGCTTGACATGTTAGACTTTGATGTGATTCTTGGTATGGATTGAGTGCATGCATGTTACGCCGCTATTGGTTATAGAACTTGGGTGGTTAGATTCCAATTCATGAATGAGCCTATCCTAGAGTGGAAGGGGGGAAGTTCTATGCCTAGAGTTCAATTTGTGTCTTACCTTAAAGCTAGAAAGAGGATCTCGAAAGGTTGCTTTTACCATGTTTTTAGGGTGAGGGATAGAGACTTTGTAAACCCTTTTCTTGATTCGGTTCCCGTGGTTAGTAAATTTTCAGAGGTTTTCCCCCATGAATTGCCCGATGTTCCTCCCGAGTAGGAGATAGATATTTTTCTTGACCTTCTCCTAGATACGCAACCTATCTCTATTTATCCTTATAGAATGGCTCTGGCTGAGTTAAAGGAGTTCAAGGACCAACTAAAGGATCTGTTAGAAAAGGGTTTCATCTGACTTAATATTTCTCCATGGGGTGCTCCGGTGTTGTTTGTTAGAAAGAAGGATGGGTCTCTTAGAATGTGCATTGATTATTGTCAATTTAATAAAGTGATTTTTAAGAATAAATATTCCAAGAATTGATGAATTGTTTGACCAACTTCAAGGGGCTAGTTATTTCTCAAAAAATGGTCTTTGTTCGGGTTATCACCAACTGAGGGTGAGAGGGGGTGATACTCCAAAGATGACTTTCCGAACACGGTATGGTCACTATGAGTTTTTGGTTATGTCGTTTTGGTCGGCTAATGCTCCGGCGACATTTATGGATTTGATGAATATGGAGTTTAGACAATATCTTGATATGTTCGTAATTATGTTTATTGATGATATTTTGATCTATTGAAGGACTGAGGATGAACATATGGACCATTTGAGAATTGTGTTGCAAGTTCTTAAGGACCAACAACTTTTTACAAAGTTTAGCAAGTGTGAATTTTGGTTAAGGTCCATAGCTTTCCTTGGTCATATTGTGTCAAGCAAGTGGATGGAGGTAGATCCTATTAAGACGTATGCGGTCAAGAGTTGGCCTAGATCTCTATCTCCTTCTGACATTAGAAGTTTTTTAGGTTTGGCCGGTTACTATAGAAGGTTTGTTAAGGGATTTTCTTCCATTGATTCTCCTTTATCGGCTTTGACTCAAAGAAGGCTAAATTACTATGGTTAGAGGCTTGTGAGAAAAGTTTCCAAGAGTTGAAAGATAGACTTACTTCTGGGCCAGTGTTGACCTTACCGAAAGGTACATATGCTTTTGTGGTATATTGTGATGCCTCTAGAGTTGGGTTGGGATGCGTGCTTATGCAAAATGGTAAGGTGATTATCTAAGATTTAAGACAACTTAAGATTCATGAGAAGAATTATCCGACCCATCACCTTGAGTTAACAACGATTGTGTTTTCCTTAAAAATATGAAGGAATTATTTGTATGGGGTCCATGTGGATGTCTTCACTGATCATATGAGTTTACAATATGTGTTTAGTCAAAAGAACTTGAATCTTCGCCAAAGAAGGTGGCTAAAACTCTTGAAGGATTATGAAATGAGTTTCCTTTATCACCCCGATAAAGCTAATGTGGTAGCGGATGCTCTTAGTAGGTTGTCAATGGGTAGTGTGGCTCATGTAGATGAAGAAAAGAAAGAGTTGGTTCGTTATGTTAATAGGTTGGCCTGACTAGGTGTATAATTAGTGGATTCCACCAAGGATTGTGTCATGGTCCGTAATGGGTCCGAATTGTCTTTTGTGATGGATGTGAAGGCTATGCAAGGCCTTGATCCAAGTTTGGTAGAATTGAAGAAGACGGTACTCAAAAAGTGTGTTGGGGCTTTCTCCCGAGTGGGAGATTGGGTACTTAGATATCAAGGTCAGTTATGAGTTTGGAATGTTGATGTCTTAAGGGGACAAATTTTAGAGAAAGCCCATAGTTCTCAATATTCTATTCACTCGGGAGACACCAAGATGTACTGTGGTGTATGGAAAGTCTATTGGTGCAATAGGATGAAGGAAGTTATTGCGGGATTTATGGCCAAATGTCCTAATTGTCAACAAGTGAAAGTTGAGCACCAAAGGTCGGGAGGGTTGTCCCAAGACATTGTTATTCCTATTTGGCAATGGGAAGCCTTGAATATGAACTATATAGTTGGTTTGCGTCGCACTCCTAGACAACATGACTCTATATGGGTAATAGTGAATCAGATGACAAAATAGGCTCATTTCCTTCCCGTCAAAGTTTCTTATTTAGCGGAAGAATATGCTAAGATGTACTTAAGAGATATGGTAAAATTGCATGGTGTGTCTTTGTTCATCATTTTCGATCATGGTACCCAATTCACTTCTCAATATTGGAAGTCATTCCAAAAGGGTCTTGACACAAAGTTAAGCTTAGCACGACTTTTCATCCCCAAACCGATGGAAAAGTGGAGCATACTATTAAGACTTTTGAGGAAATGTTGAGGGCTTGTGTGATTGATTTTAAGGGTAATTGGGATGACCATTTGCCATTGATGGAATTTACCTATAATAATAGCTATCACTCGACTATTGGTATGGCTCCCTTTTAGACTATTTATTGTAAGAGGTGTAGATATCCTATTGGTTGGTTTGAGGTGGGCGAAGTTTCTTTGATAGGTCCCAATCTAGTTTATGAAGCCATTGAGAAAGTTTAGCTTATTAGAGCGAGGATGAGAACGACCCAAAGTCGGCAAAAGTCTTATGCCAATGTTAGGAGGAGAGATCTTGAATTTGAGGTTCATAATTGGGGTTATTTGAAAATTTCACCCTTGAAGGGTGTTATGAGGTAAGAGAAGAAAGGGTAGCTTAGTCCCCATTTTGTGGGCCCATACAATATTTTGAGGCGTGTTGGCAAGGTTGTGTGTGAGTTAGATTTTACAAATGAGTTGGAATTGGTGCATCCAATTTTCAACATTTCTATGTTGAAGAAATGTGTTGGGGATCCAACATCCATAGTTTCCTTTGAGGGTTTGGAGGTTAAAGAAAATATTGCTTATGAGGAGTATCGGTTGAGATTTTAGACCGGCAAGTCAAAAAGTTGAGAAACAAGGAAGTTGTCTCCTTGAAGGTGCTATGGAGGAATCATTTAGTTGAGGGTGCTACTTGGGACACCGAGCCAATATGCGATACCGATATCCCTATCTCTTTCCTTCTACCCCTACTGTAACTTGAGGTAATGAGTTCCTCTTGGGTTGTTTTATGTATTCAGAGTCATGTGTTATTTATGTGTTTCCATGATTTCCTTATGATTATGGATGTTCTTGTAAAATCTTAAATTTTGAAAGAAATGAGTTGTATGATTAATTTTCCTCATGTTGTTGTACATTGAGTATGAGTTACCTATAGACTTCATGAGATGATTGTTGAACATGCATTTGTTATGTTGTTTGACAATGAGTTGCATAAAGGCTCCATGAGGTTGTGTTGGGCATGATTTTAGTTTGGGGAAGGAAGTTCCTCCTTAGACATGAGAAATTTTGAATTTCATGCTAATTGGGTATCTAGATGTAGTTCCTACTTTATTTTTGTTTGATGCATTTATGTATGATGAGTTTGGAGTTAATTTTTTCTCCTTATTTATGTGCATTGCATGCATAGTAGGCTGATAGAGTAAGTCCACCCCTCTTTAGATGTATTGAGAATGCCCTAGCTTGGAGTCGATAATTCCATCTTGGTTGATTGCATTGCATCGTACGTTGGATTGTTAGTTCCTCTCCCAGTTTTTTAGACCCAGTTTAAAACTCATTCTAGGTCAAATGGCCTCAATGGCGAGATATTGTAATACCCCGTATCCAAAAAGGGGTAAATGGAAGGTTTCCAGAAGGTTGTTGGTGCTATCCACGACTTGTGGTCAGACCCACGGACCGTAGGTAGGGGTCCGTGGATTTGTCACCTTGGGTCAGTGTAGGACCTCAAGACCACGGCCTGACCAACGGTTCGTTGGTCAGACGATGAACCATGGTCGAGGGTCAGTAGGTCGAGACCCCAGAATCGAGTCACTGACCACGAACCACGGGCAACCTAGACGGACCGTAGGTCCATCCACAGTCCGTCGGTCGTGGGTTGTCAGTTATATTTAAGGGCATATAGGTCTTTTTTGGTTTAAATTAAATTAAAGTGGTCTAATTTTACCTACACCTAGACTACCTATATATGTATTTTTAACCCCCAAAATTCCCTAATTAATTCATTCTTCCGAAATCCCAAAAGAAAACCAATTCCTCTTAAATATTCTCTATCTAAATCTTGAAGAAGAAGAAAATTTCACCTAGGGTTTGAAGCTAAGGATCCAAATTTTCCATTGAAGATAGGCAATTGGAATTGAGGTATGGTAGCTTCCATCCATGGGTTCCTTCCACCCATGGAGTCCTCAAATTCCTCTATTTCAAATGGTAGGATTCCCCAACTAGCTAGAGTTTTCCTCAAACATCATGCGTTGTTTTGATTATTGATCTTAATGCTTGAATTATATTTAAATATGCATGAATTGATGATTTACAATGCTTTTATAATGTTTCCCCTATGAATCCATGCAAACCCTTATGTTTTTCCAAATTGTGATCACATTGAGTTGGGTTGTTTATTATGACAAATAAGTTTTATGGTACAACGCTTGAAGTAATAGAATTACTTGAATTTATTATAAAAACCCTATCTAATTCTAGAATTCTATATTTGGTGGTTGGAAGTAGCTTTGAACCTTGAAAGGATAAACTATGAGTTTATGCATGATTTTATGAAACATATGTAAATGCTTTAAGTGTGCATTGAGAGTAAAGTGTCAATGTTGTTTTTTTTGTGGTGTTGTTGAAAGGATATTCTCATAAAACACTTACAACCATGATGTTCAAGGTTTTCTCACGTAGAAATGATTCATAGGTTGAAAGGCTATTCTCACCTTATTGAATCAATGAAGAAAAGCTATCCTAATGAACTAGTTGGATTGACAAAATGACAAACCTTTCCATGGATATTGAGAATAAGTAAGAAAATACTATTCCGTCGGAATTATGCTTAGCATCGAGTGGATATTTACCTTGAGATGGAAGCTCTCGTGTGAGTAGAGGCCGGGTTTCTAGAAGAACTTTCATGAGATGGAAGCTCTCCCATGTGTAGAGGTCGGGTTTTTAGTAGAAATCTCCTTCTCCGATAACAATTTTTCCCCATAGGTTGATTAGCTAGTGGATCCACTTAAGTTATATGTTCATGGTTCTACCTTAGGCAAGTAGAATAACCGTTTTCGGTGTGGGAGACACCGGGTGATCATGTTTTATCTTACATGGTCTCTATGTCGGTTAAGGCTAATCTCCCACAACAAGATGACTAATGAACTAAACTTACTTAAGAAAGTAACGCATATGTGTTCAAAGACTTAAAGATGATTGAGTTTGTGCTGACTATAATGTTATTACATATGTTTTCCAACTATTTCCACTATGATGTTTAAAGTTGGTAAATTGCTTATCATGACATGAAATGTCCTTTTAACATGTTTCAAATGTTTTTATGCATAGCTAGCATACTTGATGCATTTTTTTACTAACACATACTCTTGCCTACATTCTTCCAAATGTAGGGTCCGACAGGTAGGGTCTCCATTCTAGTAGCTAGAGCTTGGACATTTATATCTTTCCTAGCTTGGTGAGTCCACATGGTCAAAGTACGGACTTTTCTTATTCTAGTTTCACTTTCGTATTTCCTTTTGAACTTGATGCATGGGCTAGGTCCTCTATCATTTCTATTGTAACAGATGGCTATGTTGAGACATGAGTTAGACTTCCGCTTTTCAATAAAGTTGTTTTTGGATCTAAATGCTCTTTTACTCCTTATTTTTCTACCACTTTATGTTATGATATGTTATGTGGTTTGTATGGAGTCCTACGGGGTTCTATACTCCATGTTATATCTTGGGGGTACCCTTGGGTCGTGACATTCAAGGGAAAAGATGAGCAAGTTTGTTTCGGGTGTGTCCGAAATGGTGGTTAAAGAGTGTCGTACCGCTATGCTCATTAGTGATATGGACATATCTCATCTCATGGATCATGCACAATAGATTGAGAAGGAGAAACTTAAGGAAAAGTCTATGGAGACAAAGAGGGCTAAAACTGGTGATGGTAATTTATCTCATGAAAGGTCCGATGGACATGGTCATCCTAGCTTTTGACAAAGGTTTTTCGGTCAAGGTTCCTCCAATGCTCCTTCTAAGTTCAACTGAGATAGGGTGTCTAACCCTAAGACTCAATGAGGGAATAGTAGTGGGTCTTCATTGACTATGTCTATTTGTTTTAGGTGTGGAAAGAAGCACGAGCGTACGTGCCTAGCCGACACGGACAATTTCTTTAATTGTGGTAAAAGTGGTCATAAAATGAGGGATTGCCCAATTATCATGCCTAAAGGAAGAGAGGGCAAGCAAGCTCCTCCTAGTGGTTAAGATGCCAATGCTCTTAAGCAAAACCAATTCTACGCACTTCAGAATCATGGTGAACAAGAGGGTTCTATTAATGTGGCTACCAGTATGTTGAATGTTTTCCAACTTGATGTTTATTATTTACTTGATCCTGGTGCTACCTTGTCTTTTGTGACGCCATATGTGGCTATGAGGTTTGATGTTCTTCCAGATGTGTTGTTAGATCCTTTTTTTTGTCACTACTCTTGTTGGTGATTCTATTGTGGCTAAGAGGGTATATAGAAAGTGTCTCATTTCGTTGTCCCATATAATTACTCTTGTTGACTTGGTAGAGCTTAATATGCTAGACTTTGTTGTTATCATTGGGATGGATTGGTTGCACTCAAGTCATGCTTCTATCGATTGTAGAACTCGTTCAAGTTTCAATTTCTGAATGAGCCTGTCCTAGAGTACTGGAAATGGGGGAAATTCTATTCCTAAGGGCCAGTTTGTATATTATCTTAAAGCTAGAAAGATAACTTCGAAAGGTTGCATTTACCATTCAGTTAGAGTGAGGGATATTGATTTCGAAACCCCTACTCTTGAGTCGGTCCCTAATTTGTATGGGTTTTCAGAAGTGTTCCCAAATGACTTATCTGGTAATCCTCAAGAGATATAAATAGACTTCGGTATTTACCTTCTCACAGATTTGCAGCCTATTTTTATTCCTCATTACTGTATGGATCAGGCAGAACTAAAGGAGTTGAAGAAACAATTGAAAGATTTAGCAAGTGTGAGTTTTTGTTAAGATCCGTAGCTTTTTTTGGTCATATTGTTTCAAGAAAGGGCATTGACGTAGATCTTTATAAAACGGATGCGATCAAGAGTTTTCCTAGACCTATAACCCCTTCAAATTTTAGAAGTTTCTTGGGTTTAACTAGTTACTATAGAATATTTGTTGAGCGGTTCTCTTCGATTGCCTCTCCTTTGACGGTTTTGACTCAAAAGAAGGCTAATTTCATATGGTTTGAAACTTGTGAGAAAAGTTTTTAAGAGTTCAATGATAGACTTACTTCCGCTCCAGTGTTGATTTTACCGAAAGGGAATGATGGCTTTTTTTTATTGTGATGCCTCGAGGATTGGGTTACGATGTGTGCTTATGCAAAATGGAAAAGTTATTGCTTGTTTCTCAAGGCAACTTAAGATTCATGAAAAGAATTATTCGACCTATGACCTCGAATAAGCGACGGTCGTATTTTCCTTAAAAATATGTATGCATTATTTGTATGGAGTTCATGTAAATGTGTTTACAGACCACAAGAGTTTCCAATATGTGTTTACTCAGAAGGACCTAAATCTTCGGCAAAGAAGGCGACTTGAATTATTGAAAGATTATGATATGAGTGTTCTCTATCACCTAGGTAAAGCTAATGTGGTGGCGTATGATATTAGTCAATTATCTATGGGCAGTGTTGCTTGTATTGACAAAAATAAGAAAGAGTTGGTTCGAGATGTACATAGATTCGCCCGATTAGGTGTTAAGTTAGTGGACTCCACCAAGGGTGGTGTTATCATTCACAATGGTTCTGAATCATCTTTTGTGGTGGATGTGAAATCCAAGCATGGTCTTGACCAAATTTTGGTTGAGTTAAAAGAACCAGTGCTTAAGAAATCAGTTGATGCATTCTCCCATGGGGGAGATGATGTCCTTAGATATAAGGATCATTTGTGTGTTCCTAATGTTTATGACTTGAGGGAATAGATCTTGATAAAATCCCATAGTTCACAGTATTCCATTCACCTAAGGGCCACCAAGATGTATCATGATTTACGGGAGGTCTATTGGTGGAATGGGATGAAGAAAAATATTGCGGAATTGGTGGCTAAGTGTCCTAAATGTAAGCAAGTGAAAGTTGAGCATCAGAAATCGGGAGGTTTGTCCCAAGTTATTAGAATTCCTACTTGGAAGTTGGAATATTTTAACATGGACTTTAATATTGGTTTTTCTCGCACCCAACAACAACATGACTTGATTTGAGTTATAGTAGATTGGATGACAAAATCGGCTCATTTCCTTCCTGTCAAGGTTTCCTATTCGGCGGTTGATTATGTCAAGTTGTACTCCAGAGAAATAGTAAAATTGCATTGAGTGCCTTTGTCCATTATTTCCATTCGTGGTACCTAATTTACTTCTCAGTTTTGAAAGTCTTTCCAAAGGGGTCTTGGTACTCGGGTCAAGCTTAGTACGACCTTTCATCCTCACACAGATGGGCAAGCAAAGCGTATTATCCAAACTTTGGAAGATATGTTAAGGGCTTGTGTGATTGATTTTAAGGTTAATTGGGATGACAATTTGTCGTTGATTGAGTTTGCTTATAACAATAGTTATCACTCGAGTATTCATATAGCTCCATCTGAGTCATTATATGGTGGAAGGTGTAGATCTCCTATTGGATGGTTTGAGGTGGGTAAAGTTTCCCTAATAGGTCTCCAGTTGATACATGAGGCCATAGAGAAAGTTAGACTAATTAGAGAAAGGTTGAAATCGGCCCAAAGTCTGCAAAAGTCATACGCCAATGTGAGAACAAGAGATCTTGAGTTTGATGTTCATGATTGGGTTTAATTAAAAATTTCACCCATGAAAGGTGTGATGAGATTTGGTAAGAAAGGGAAGCTTAGTCCCCGATATGTAGGCCCATATTAGATTTTCAAACATATTGGTAAGGTTGCTTATGAACTAGATTTGCCAAATTAGTTGGCATCAGTGCATCTGGTTTTCCATGTCTCTATGTTGAAGAAATATGTTGGTTATCTGACATCTATAGCATCCTTAGAAGGTTTGGGAGTTAAGGAGAATCTTGCATATGAAGAAGTTCTGGTTGATATTTTAGACTGGAAAGTCAAGAAGTTGAGAAATAAGGAAGTAGCTTCCATGAAAGTGTTGTGGAGGAATAAATTAGTTGAGGGTGCTACTTGGGAGGCTGAGGCCGATATGGTGTCCCGATATCCTCATCTCTTTCCTTATACTTCTACTCTAGCTTTAGGTAATGAGTTCCTCATGGTTTGTTCTTTGTTTTGTAGTCATATGTCTTATATGTTTTTATGATTTCCTTACTATGCATGATTTATGAAAAAGTTCAAGTTTTGAGAAAATGAGTGTATTTGATTGACTCTTACATGTTTATGTGTATTGATTATGAATTGCATGTAGACTATATGATATGATGATATGAGAATGTTTCTAGCTTGGAGTTGGTGTTCCATCCTCGGAAGTTAGCTTGGAGTTGATGTGTATTACATGAATGACGGGATGTTAGATTTAGTTTCACCCCTATTATGATGTTTTGATTTAGTTCTAGCTCAAAGTCGATAGATCCTCCATGGTTATATACAATTAGATGAAGTTGCATTGATGGTTGGGTTGTTAGTACCTCTCGTACTCTTTTCATAGTATCTTGATTCTCATTAGAGGACGAATGACCCCAAGGGGGAGATATTGTAACACATCGAATTCGAAAGAGGGAAAGACAACAAAAATTTAGGGAGGTGCAGGTGCCAGCAATGGAGGCCAACCACGGCCCGTGGATAGGGCCACAGACCGTAGGGTGGTCCATGAAATGGTCCCCTAGGACAATTAGGGGCCATGAAATAACGACCTGACCAGTGGACAGTTTATTAGACCACGGTTCGTGGTCGAGGGCCTGTGGTCCAACGGCCCAAAATAAAGTTCCAAACCACGAACAACAGTCGTGCTAGATGGCTCGTCGTCATGACCATGATCCATCGGTGGGGCTGTTAGTTAAGTTTAGGGGAAGTTTGGTCTTTTCCTAATTAATTTATTCCTATACTACGTGGTTTTTCCCTTCAATAAGACCCCTATATAAGTTATTTTAACCGAAAATTAGCCCATTCACTTCATTCTCTTCAAATTTACCAAAAAGAGGAACTTTCACATATTTCTCTCTCTAGAAAGCTTGAAGAAGAAAGATTCAACCTAGGGTTTTTAAGTCAAGTCTCAATTCCTCCATTAAAGATTAGAAATTGGATTCAAGGTATGAGAGTTTTAATCCATGGATTCCTTCCATTCATGGAGTTCCCAAATTCCTCTATTTTCAATGTTAGAAATCCACAATTGAGTTAGGGTTTTCTTCAATTGTCATGAATTCTATTGATTATTGATTTAAATGATGAAATTATGATCTCTTATGCATGAATTGATGAAATACTATTATTTTATGATGATTTCCCCTACGATTCCATGTAATTCCCATGTTTTAAATTTATGATCATGTGATGTGGGATTTTGATTAAGAAGGAAAAGTTTTATGAAATTAACCATGTATTGATAGATTTACATGAATTTTTGATCAAACCCATATCTAACCTATGTTTTCTAAATGTTTATGATTGAAAGTGGGTTGTGAACCTTGAAAGGTAAATTGTGGAATTATGCATGTTTTTATGAAATCTATGCAAATGTTTTAAGGATGCTTTGAGAGTAAAGTATCAATGATGATGTTGTTTTTTTGTTATTGAAAGGATTTTCTCTTAAACACATAAAAGCATGATGTTAAAGGTTTTCTCACATAATAAGGATTCTAAAGGTTGAAAGGTCTTCTCACCTAATTGAATTAAATATTAAAAGCTATCCTAATGAACCTTCGCTTGGATTGGCAAGATGGCCTGCCTTTCCATGGACATTAAGAACGAGTAATAAATGAATATTCAGCACCGAGAGGATATTGAGATGGAACCTCTCCCATTAGTAGATGCCGGTTTTCTAGAAGCAATCTCCTTATACCATACATATGTACCCCCATAGTATGATTGTCTAGATAGAAATTATCTAGTGGATCCAACTATGATAGAAGTTATTGTCCTTACCTTGGCAAGTAGGAAAACCCTTTTCGGTTTGGGAGACACCGGGGGATCATGTTATAGCTTACATGGTCTCGATGTCGCTTAAGGATACTTCCCACATTAATAATTAACTAAGGTTACCTCCAGAAGTATCTCATATGCGTTCAAATGTATTAAAGATGTTAGCTTTCATTGACCATGATTTTATGACTTATGTTTTCTAACACTTTTCTATCATGTTTTAGCTTGGTCATTTGCATGTCATGAAATGTCTTCTTTTAGCGTGATTAAAATATTGTATGCATAGCTATCATACTTGGTACATTATTTTGTATTAGCACATAATCTTGCCTACATTTCCCCAAATGTAGGGTCCGACAATCAGGTTTCTCAGTTTCGTGGCTAGCGGTTGATTTCGAGGTTCCCGAGGTTTCGTGAGTCCTCATGGTTCGAGGATGAACTTTTATTGTTTTAGTTTACTTCTTATATATAAGTTTTTGACATGATGTAAGATTTAGGCCCAATTTCATTCGATTGTATTAGATGGCTATTGAGACAAGTGTTTAAGACTTCCCCTTTTCTTTTATAAAAAATACTATTAGACTTGGACTGTTGTCTTAGTTCTTTTGTTCTATTTGTTATGTTATGAAATCTAAGAGTCTTGTATGGGGTCTCTTGGGGGTCCTATACAATATGTTACATCTAGGGGGTACCCCTGGGTCATGACAGGCACAAATGATCACTACTGGTAGCTAGTACTAGAACCAGCATCACGAGAAGATACAGAATCTAGCATAAGTACAAGAGCAAGGTACTTAGTAGGCATCATAGGCTGACTAAGACAGAAAGGTAAGTACAATATGAGAAGATATAATGTAGACACAAATAAAGGTCAAAGCGGCTATGAAAAGAAGGCACACGAGCATACAAAAATTAAATCTAAGTACAACTAAACAAAACCTAACTAGAACCTCCTAAGACCAGAAAATATACTCATGCGCATGTATATACTCATGTGCATGTTTAAATAAAATAATCCAAATTGAACCCCATAAGGGCGATAGGTACACAATATAGCTATGACTATAAAGAGTAAACACCCACTCCCAAGTTCAATAAGAGTCAACTGGGACTCAAACCCATATGTGATAGTATATCAAAGAAGAAACGACCTTGAACCATAGAGCAATAGTCTCAAGCTGGAAATAATGGCCTCAAATCATAGAATGTCAGCCTGAAACTGGGACACTTGCCTCAAACCATATTACACTGGCACCGAATAAGAAATAATCAAAATGTCCTCTCCTAGCTAGGAAGATTGACAAAAGGGCCTATAAACTCCAAAGAGGATTCCAATATCAATTCTAACTCATCATGGAACGCCGCTCACCCAAAGGTATACACCGAAGGCTCCTAGACTAGTACAACTCAATCTCTAATCCTCTGATAGCACAAACCTCTGGTAATGCATCAGACACAGAGATGGGGAGAAGGAATAGAAGGTACAACAAGCTACGTAAATGCCTAAACAAAGGCTTATATTACAAAACTCAAGTCTGTTTTCGAGTCTAAAAGGACCTACTGAGTCCAAAAAAAATGTCGGAAACATGATTCACTGTAAGGGGGAATAGTCTACGGGATTAGTAGCATATCCTTGACTAAGCCTGAATATGTTTCAGGAAAAACATAATAATACAAGTAAATCACCTTTAGACCCTCTATTTAGGGGGCATGAGCCTTCTTTGTAATCATTACCTATATATAGGTTGTAGGAGTAGATTTTTATATTTTAGAATATTGACAATTTTTTGTTAGAAAGATAAAAATAAATTTGTTTAACTATTCATAGCGAAAAGTTGATTAGACATCAACTTTTGACCTTTTTCACTTCTTGGAAACATTAGAATATTTTCCCTTGATTTACTTTTATTTATTTTGCTGATTACACTCATTTTTCTTCATTTATTTAATAGTTAAATATTCTTTTACCTTTTCCATTAGACCTCTTAATTTACAAAGCTGATAAAAAAATATTTACTTTCTCTATTATTTCAATTGCTCAAAGAAAAAGTATCCATTGAGTTCAACATGTTCTAACAAAAAAGAGAATAACAAAATATTGTGTGTGTTTGTGCACTATTTTTATATTTTGTTCTTTCTAAAATCTTATGTTTTGAGACAATTATTTCAAAGCATCCCAAAATATATCTCGGAATCTTCCAGTCTTGAAATTTCATATCAGGTTTCGTCATCAACTTTGAAATTTTATACTTCAATTTTTATCTTATATCTATTTTTTTCTATTATATTGTATTTATCTTTTAATTACTTTATTAAAATTTAAATATTTCAACTAGAAAATATGAATACAGTTATTCAAAACTCAAAAGAAGAGAAAAATTGAAAATCTAATAGAACCTCAAAAAGAAGCACTTGATAAATTCTAAAAAAATAAAAATAATAATTCTGAAAATATCAAAAAATACAGAAATATGGATGAGTGTTCTTCAAATGAACCAATCACTAAACTTGTTGTGCTAGATAATAAAAACTTTCAAGAAGAAGATAAAATTATTGAGAAATTGAATGAAGATTCTAAAGAAAATCAAGAACTTTTAAATGAGTTAAATAATTTTGTTTCCAAAATATATATGATCCTAGTCAATGGAATGATATTGATATAATTTTAAGATATCTATTAACTGAAAAGGACCAATTAGAATTACTGACATAGATTTTTCAAAGGACAAAACTCTTAAGAAAGTTTTCTAATACACATTATTTTTAAACATTGGCAAATAGTGAAAGACATGATAGAAGATGGTTAGTTTATTCTTAAGATTTGGATAGTGTATTTTGTTTTTGTTACAGGTTGTTTAATAAAATTTCTAGTGCTAAAACCAATAAACTCGTTAATGAACGTAGTAATGATTGGAGAAATCTTAGTACTAAACTTAAAGCTCATGAAACAACATATGAGCATATTAATAATATGAGCACATGGATTGATTGAAAAATGAGATTCCACAAAAATAAAGCAATTGACAAAAATGTTCATGAATAAAGTAATAGAGATAGAGAACATTGGAAAAATATATTGTCAAGAATAATTGTTGTCATAAAAACTCTTGAAAAAAAAATTGGCATTTAGGAAAAAGAATGAAATGATCTATCAAGAAAATAATGGAAACTTTTTAAGTCTAATTGAAAAGATTGCAGAATTTGATCCAATAATGCAAGAACATGGTCGACAAATTAAACATGATGAAATTCATAACCATTATCTTGGACATAATATACAAAATGAATTGATAATTTTTTGGCAACTAAAATTAAGAACAAAATTATTAAAAATATTATAGAGATAGAATACTTTTCAATTAAACTTCATTGCACCCCATATATAAGTCATCGAGAACAAATGTCTTTTGTATTACGAAGTGTACATATTTCATCAGCTCCAACAAATATTCTGGAATATTTTTTTAGAATTTATAAAAGTTGATGATACTAGTTGAAAAGGTTTTTTTGAAGTTAGTTTAGATGGGATAAAAAGAGTTGGACTTGATATTCATATTTTATGAGGACAAAGATATGATAATGGATCCAATAGGAAGGAAAAACATCAAGAAGTGCAAAAAAGATTTCTAGATATAAATCCAAGAGCATTTTATACTCCCTGTGGTTGTCATAATCTTAATTTAGCACTTTGGTGACATGGCAAATTCTTGCACAAAAGCTATTTCAATTTTTTGAGTTGTACAACATATATATTCAAAATTTTCTTCTTCCACTAAACGATGAAAAGTTTTAAAGGATAATTTTCCCAATCTAACTCTTAAATCATTATCACTAACATGATGGGAAAGTCATATTGAAATTATTAAAGAAATATACTTTTCATTCTATACAAATCAGAGATCCTTTATTGAAATTAGTAGAAGTTATTGAGGATCCAAAAGCCAAAAGTGAAGCTAATTATTTAGCGACATATGAACTTGAAATTTTGTGTTACTATTGGGTGTTACTATTTGGTATGATATATCACTTGCGGTTAACTCAATTAGTAAATCGTTAAAAATTAAAATATATTCATATCGATATTATCGTAGTAAACTAAGAGGGTTGATTTCTTTATAAAAAAAATATAAAAAAGAAGGATTTACAAATGCTATGACTTCTGCTAAAGAAATTGCATTCGAGATAAATAAAGAACCTAAATTTCGCTGTAAACGTGTAATTAGCAAGAAACAATTTGATCAGAATGTTGATAATGAAATCATGCAGTCTCTTGAAGAATCTTTTAGAACTGACTACTTTTTATATATAGTAGACCATGCCATCTCTTCATGTCAAAATAGATTTGCAAAATTCAAAACATATGAAAACAAATTGGCCTTTTTTTAATGGAATAAAATTGAGATTACTAAATTATGAGATTTTGGAAAAACATTGTCTTAACTTTGAATGTTCTTAAAAATATAACAGTCACTCTAATATTGATGGTTTAGACTTATATTCTGAATTGAAAGTGTTAACAGAAATAGTACAAGTAGATGATAATTCTCTAATTAATATCCTCAATCAAATAAAAAAAATTACAGTCTATTATGAATGCCTACACTACTTATTGCAACACCCCGGATCTGAAACGAGGCAAATAGTAGCTAATGGGAAATTGCAGTTGCCATCCATGAGATCCAACCACGACCCGTGGGTTGACCTACGCACCGTAGGTGGGGCCGTGGATAACAACTCAAAATTGGTACAGGCATGGACCATGGAGGCACCTACGGACCTTAGGTGGGTCCACTCCCCGTGGTCACTCCTCCCATCGACCGGACAAAATTCCCTGACCACAAACTACACTTGACCAGGATGGATCGTAGGTCCATCCATGTTCGTCAGTCGGGGTCTCGTGTGTCGCCAGGGGTAGTTCTTTTTAGGGGCTTAAGGGTCTTTTTTGGTTTCAATTTAATAAACGTGCTATCGTTTTTCCTAAAACATGACCACATATATAAGGATTTTAGATCCCTAAAGTCACTCAATTAAGTCATTCTCTTAATTTCCAAAAAAACCTAAATCCTCTCTCAAATATTCTATCTCTAGAAGGTGGAATAAGAAGAAGAAGAAGATTGAAGCTAGGTCAAGATGAAGTCTACTACTCTTCAAGCATAAGTGGATACTGTGACTAAGGTATGATGGCTTTTAATTCATGAGATCCTTCCTCTCATGCAGTCCCCTAGAATTCCACAATTTGAAGAAGAATTTCCTCTTGCCTACATTCTTATAAAATGTAGGATCTGGTGATATAGATTCTTACACTCGTGGCTAGCTTTATTATTGATCAAGGAAATGAAGATTTGGTGAGTCCTCATTGTTTTCGAGGATGTGATCACCACTTTGTTTTATGTTTTCCTTTATGTCTGTGACTATTGTATGGGCAATGAGCCAAAACTTTATTCATGTTATTTAGATGGTTTGAGACAGTGTTGTTAGACTTCTGCTCGTTTTATAAAAGACTTTGATTGTATTGAAAAGTTTTAAATTTTTGCACCTTTTCTATTACTTTATTTTATGATATGCTAAGTTTCTTGTATGAGGCCTCTCGGGGTCTTATACGCCTTATTACGTCTAGAGGGTACCCCTGGGTTGTGACAAACCTGGTAATCACAACACAAGGTTAAGAATGGTTCTAGGATGTCTCAAACCACGTCTAGTAGATTTTTGTTCATAAGTGTGAAGTGCGCCTCATTTATGAATGAGAGGCTATTAGATGTTTAGGAAAATTCACTTCTTCACATCTCTAAGTCGTGCCATGGATTTTAACTCTATAAGTTCTTCTCCTAATCCTTATCGATGGTTTTCAGGGAATGTATACTAGAAGGACGAATGGAGGCAATGTTGATCAAGAGGTTCCTCATCAAGTTCCTCCCTAAGATCCTTATCAAGCTCCGATTGACCCATAGAAGTAGAATGTACTAAATGCGGAGTTTAGGTCGGCATTTCAAGTGTTGGATTAATCCGTGACTACAAAGCGAATAGAGAGGTGGTAGCCCCCGTGAACCCAAATGTGGGTATGAAAGCGGCAAGAATGAGGGATTTTACAATGATTAACCCTCCCAAATTTTATGGCTCCAAAGTTGGGGAAGACCTTCAAGAGTTTATCGACGAGGTCTACAAGATACTTGCTATTATGGGAGTGACTCCAATAGAGAAGGCGGAATTGGCTGCTTACCAACCTAAAGGGGTTATACAAATTTTCTTTAATTAATGGAAAAAGGCAATGCCTCTAGAAGCGGGTCCGATAGAATGGAAGAGGTTCAAAAGGGTTTTTCTTGATCGATTTTCCCTTTTGAGATGAGAGAGGACAATGTACGTGAGTTCATCTACCTTATGCAAGGAAATATAAGTGTAAGGGAAAACGCTTGGAGGTTTACACAACTGTCTAAGTAAGCTCCTTCCATTGTTGTGGATCGTAGGGCCAAGATGAGTAAGTTTGTGTCGGGAGTGTCCGACATGGTAGTCAAAGAGTGCTGCACTAGTATGCTTGTTCATGACATGTACATTTATCTCCTTATGGTGCATGCTCAACAAATTGAGGAAGAAAAGCTCCAAGACAGATCTAGAAAGGCAAAGAGAGAAAGTGTGGATGATGGTAACTATTTACATTGTAGGTCCGGTGGATGGGGTCGTTCAAGGTTCTGGCAAAAGTTCTCTGGGCAACATTCTTCAAATGCTCCTCCTAGGTCTAATAATGAAAGGGTGTCTAACCCTAAACCTCAAGGAGATGGTAATAAGCCTCTAATGACTACTTGTGCTAAATGTTGGAGAAATAATGAAGGGAAGTGTCTAGCGGGTACTAATGCTTGCTTTGGGTGTGGAAAGATGGATCACAAAATAAGAAATTGTCCTTCTGCTAAGAATGAAGGATATGGTCGTTGTAGGACTCAACCCTACACTTCTTCTAGTCCTAGTGGTTAAGGAACAAGTGCTCCTAAGCATAACCATTTCTATGCTCTCCAAACTAGAGGTGATCAAAACAGTTCCCCAGACGGGTGACTGGTATGTTAAAAGTTTTCCATATAGATGTGTATGCTTTACTTGATCCAAGGGAAACTTTGTCCTTTGGGATCCATTATATAGCCATGAGGTTTGATGTTCTCCCCGAAGTGTTGTTAGAACATTTTTCCTTCTCTACCCATATTGGTGATTCTGTGGTATCTAAGAGGGTCTATAGGAGATGTCCCATTTCCTTATCCCATATCGTCACTCTAATAGGTTTGGTCAAACTTGACATGATTGATTTTGATGTTATTATGGACATGGATTTGTTGCATTCGTGTTATGCCTCTATCGATTGTAGAACTCGCCTAGTCAAATTTCAATTCCCAAATGAGGCTATCCTAGAGTGGAAAGGGGGAAATTCTATGGCTAGAGGTCAATGCGTTTCTTACCTAAAAGGTAGGAAAATGATTTCGGAGGGTTGTGTCTACCATATAGTGAGGGTGAGGGAAGTGGAGTCTAGAACTCCTACTCTTGAGTCGGTCCTGGTGGTAAAAGAGTTTCCGAATGTTTTCCCTAAAGATTTGCTCGGTATTCCTCCCGAAAGGGAAATAGACTTTGGGATTGACCTTCTCCCAGATACCTAACCAATCTCTATTCCTCCTTATAGAATGGCTCCGATGGAAGTTAATGAGTTGAAAGAACAATTGAAGGATCTATTGGATAAGGGTTTCATTCGATCGAGTATATCTCCATGGGGTGCTCGTGTTATTTGTTAGAAAGAAAGATGGTTCACTTCGTATGTGTATTGATTATCGGAAATTGAATAATGTGACCATCAAGAACAAGCATCCGCTTCCGAGAATAGATGACTTATTTGACCAATTTCAAGGGGCAAGCTATTTCTCTAAAATTGATCTCTGATCGGGTTATCACCAATTGAGGGTAAAGGAAGAAGATACTCCAAAAATGGCTTTTAGAACCCGATATGGTCATTATGAGTTTTTTGTGATGTCGTTTGGGTTGACTAATGCTCTGGCGGTGTTTATGGATTTGATTAATAGGGTGCTTAGACAATACCTTTTTATGTTTGTAATTGTGTTCAATGATGATAATTTGATATTCAAGGAGCAAGGATGAACATTTTGATTATTTGAGGAATGTATTGCAAATTCTCAAGGACCAACAACTTTATGCAAAGTTTAGTTAATGTGAATTTTTGGTAAGGTCCATGGCTTTCTTAGGCCATATTGTTCAAGAAAGGGTATTGAGGTAGATCCGAAGAAGACAGATTTGGTCAAGAGTTGGCATATACCTCTATCACTGACAGACATTAGATGTTTCTTGGGTTTGGGCGGTTATTATAGAAGGTTTTTTTAGGGGTTTTCCTCCATTGCTTCTCCATTGACGGCTTTGACTCAAAGGAAGGCCGAGTTTATATGGTCGGATGCTTGTTAGAAAAGTTTCCAAAAGTTGAAAGATAGACTTACTTTTGCTCTGATTTTGACCTTACCAGAAGGTATGGATGGCTTTATGGTATATTGTGACGCCTCTAAAGTGGGGTTGGGATGTGTGCTTATGCAAAACTGTAAGTTGACTGCTTATGCTTCAAGGCAACTAATAATGCATGATAAGAACTATCCTACCCATGACCTTGAATTAGAGGTTGTGGTATTTGACTTAATGATTTGGAGGCATTATTTATATGGGGTACATGTTGATGTTTTCAGTGATCATAAAAGTTTACAATATGTGTTTAACCAAAAGGACTTGAATCTTCGCCAAAGAAGGTGACTTGAATTGTTGAAGGACTACGATATGAGTTTTCTATATCACCCCGAAAAGGAAAATGTAGTAGTGGATGCTCTTAGTCGACTATCAATGGATATTGTTGAACATGTAGATGATGATAGAAAGGAGTTGACCCGAGATGTCGATAGGTTGGCTTGATTGGGTGTTCAATTGGTAGACTCCGCCAAGGGTGGGGTTACGGTACATAAAGGTTAAGAATCGTCTTTTGTAGCCGATGTTAAAGAAAAGGAATGTCTTGATCCACCTTTGGTAGAACAGAAAGAAATGGTACTTAAAAAGTCTGTTGAGGCTTTCTCCCAAGGGGGAGATGGTCTCCTTAGATATGAAGGTCGGGTATGTGTTCCAAATGTGAATGACTTCAGGGAGCAGATCTTGATTGAAGCCCATAGTTGTTGGTATTCTATTCACCAGGGAGCCACCATGATATACCGTGACTTATGGGAAGTCTATTGGTGGAATGGGATGTAGAAGGATATTGCGGAATTTTTTGGCCAAATGCCCAAATTTCCATCAAGTGAAGGTTGAGCATCAGAAACTAGGAGGTTTATCCCTATACATAAGCATTCCTACTTGGAAGTGGGCAGATTTGAAGATATACTTTATAGTGGGGTTGCCACGAGCACGACACCAATATGATTCGATTTGGGTTATAGTAGACCGAATGACGAAGTCGGGCCATTTAATTCCTGTCAAGGTTTTCTATACGACGAAAGATTATGCTAGAAGTATTTGAGAGAGATGGTGAGGTTGCATGGAGTGCCCTTGTCCATTATTTCTTGTAGATGTACTCAGTTTACCTCTCAGTTTTGGAAATCATTCCAGAACGGTCTTGGCACCAAAGTTAAGCTTACAATGATTTTTCACATACAAACCGATAGGCAAGCTGAAACAACAATCCAAACATTGGAAGACATGTTCAGGGCCCGCGTGATTGATTTCAAGGGAAATTGGGATGGCCATTTGCCTTTGATAGAATTTGCCTATAATAATAGCTACCATTCGAGTATTGGTATGGTTCCATTTGAAGCTCTTTATGGTAGGAGGTGTACATCCCCTATCAGATGGTTTGAGGTGGGTAAGGTTTCTTTGATAGGACCCGAGTTAGTTCATGAGGCTATTAAGAAGGTTTAACTCATTAGAGAAATGTTGAGAACGACCCAAAGTCGATAAAAGTCCGATGCCCATGTTAGAAGGAGAGGCCTTGATTTTGATGTGCTTGATTGGGTTTACTTGAAAATATCACCCATGAGGGGTGTAATGTGGTTTGGTAAGAAAAGGAAGCTTAGTCCTTGTTTTGTAGGCCTATATCAAATTTTGAGGTGTGTTGGTAAGGTTGCATATGAACTTTATTTGCCAAATGAGTTGGCATCACTGCATCCGGTTTCCCATGTCTCTATGTTGAAAAAGTGAGTTAGAGAACCGGTATCCATAATTCTCCTAGAAGGGTTAGAAGTGAAAGAGAACCTTTCTTATGAAGAAGTTCCGGTTGAGATCTTAGGCCGACAAGTTAAGCGATTAAGGAACAAGGAAGTTGCTTCCGTGAAAGTGTTATGGAAAAACCATCTAGTTGAGGGTGCTACTTGGGAGACGGAGGACAATATGATGTCCCATTATCCTCATATTTTTCCTCCTATTCTAGATTTAGGTAATGACTTCCTCTTGGTTGTTCATGTTTGAAGTCATGTGTGTGTTATGCGTTTCCATGATTTCCTTAGATTTGCATGTCCATGAAAAAGCTTAAATCTTGAAAGAAAATGTCTTTTGTGCATTATTTTCCTCATGTTGTTGAGTATTAAGTATAAGTTGCTTAAGTTGCTTATAAACTTCATGAGATGAGTTGTATAACATGCCTTGACATGGAGTGGAGATCCCCTCCTTAAATTTGTGCTTTTTAAAATTAAATTGCTTATGAGCTTCATGAGATTGTGTTGAGCATAACTTTTGGGTTTGGAGGAGGTAGTTCCTCCTTAAGTGTAAGAAATCTGAAAATTTCATGCATATTGGGTTGTTAGATGTAGTTCCTACTCCCTTAGGATGCATTGAGTATGTTGATTTCGGAGTTGAGGTTTCCTCCTCGTTTGTGAGCATTTTTATGAGTTGCATGCATGATAGATTGCTTGTCCTGAGTCTTTTGATTAGAAATATGCCTAGAATCTCATTCGAGGACGAAGGATCCCAAGGATGAGAAATGTAACACCCGGGATTCGTAACAAGGTAAATAGTAGCTGATGGGAAATTCTTGGTGCCATCCACGAGGGCCAAGCACGGTTGACCTACGGACCGTAGGTGGGGCCGTGGATAGCAACCTCAGAATTGGTCCAGGCATGGACCATAGAGGGACCTACGGACCGTAGGTGGGTCCACACCCCAAGGTCCAGCCTCCCATCGACTGGCAAAAATTCTCTGACCATGAATGACGCTTGATTAGGACGGACCATAGGTACATTCACGGTTCGTCAGTCGAGGTCTCATGGGTCGGCATGGACAATTATTTTTAGGGGATTGAGGGTCTTTTCTTGTTTTAATTATATTAATATGGTGTTGTTTTGCCTAAACCTAGACCACCTATATATGAAATTTCGACCCCGAAACTCACTCAATTAAGTTATTCTCTCAATTCACAAAAGAAAACCCCAATCCTCTCTCAAATATTCTCTCTCTAGAAAGTGGAAGAAGTAGAAGGAGATTGAAGCTAGGTCAAGATCAAGTCTCCTAATATTCAAGATTTTGTGGACATTGTAACTAAGGTATGATGGCTTTTCATCCATGGCATCCTTTCACCCATGGAGTTCCCTAGAATTTCGCAATTTGAAAAGGAATTTCCCCAATTCTAGTTAGGGTTTCTTCCAATGATGGGGGTTGTGATGAATGTTGAATAAATTGAGTGGATTATGATCGTTTATGATTGAATTGATATAATTGCATGTATTTAGGATGAAATTACTTGTACCTATGCCTATCATATGATTGTGTGATTAAATTGATATAGTTGGGTTGATGCCACAGGAGGGAAAATATATGGGTTAGATATATCCTTATAGGATTGATGAATGATGATTAGAATTTGTCACGCCCCGAGTCTACACCCTTGGTGGGATTGGCACTTGAGAACCATTATTGGCCCCAGGTGAACCCTTGTCCTCGCTTACTTAGTCAGTGGAAGACTTTTAAGCATTAAGAAGAAAACCCAAATACAAGATAACTCAACAGTCTCTTAGCCATAGTGGCAACTCAAATCTAAACATAAGCCAATAACAAGATAATGACGAACAAACTAACATCTGACTATCTATCTATGAAGCATCTAAAAAACTGAGATGGATGTTGGGAAAAGACCCACGACATCCTAATGAACTAACTAATACTAAAAGCAATAAAAAGGGATCCTTCGAAAGCAAAGAGGCTCAACAACAAGTCTGGAGCTCAACTAGAATCAATGATGTGCTAGATGGTTATCCATGTTACCTGTATCTGCATCATTAAGAGATGCAAGCCAAATGACAGCAATACATTAAATGTATGAGTATGCGAGGGGAATTCAAAAACACTACATAAGCTTGAAAGGAAATGAAGAACTTACTTGGCTCAGCTCAACTCAAACTTAACTGAACTGAAATACAATAATACTCAGTGTGTATGCAAAGATACAAATATAACTCTGAGATGCATGTAAAAATAAAATTAAAATGTGTATATAAGAAAACAAATACTTTTGTGGGAGTTTCTCTAACCGACAACCATCAAGTAAGAGCTATTGTGATGATACAGTGTTTTACCTCACACTGCCAGGGCCGTCCTATACCTTGCTGAGGGTATAGAACCTGACTACTAAGTGGATCCACTAGTCTATGCTAAATACTATGACCCTTTTCTACCCATGATGGCTACATGGTTTATGGGGGCTGTGAGTTGTCTAAACTCTCCCCCATATCAGTGCTCAATACTACTCCCAAAATACGATACTAGCTCTTACATTGAAAAACATACTTCTTTCGGTGATTTGAGATAATTGCTCAAAAACATAGCTCAAGGGCTATCTTGGAAATCAAAGTTTCCTCTCTTGCATAATTGTGAAAAGCAATTCAAACTCTTTGGGAATACATAATCCTCATATACTTTTGAAGAAATGAACTTCAATCTTTTGTCGTTACTCTTTACTCAACTAGTCCTAAAACAAAGTTAAAATATTTGGTAAAGAGTTTTGGGAAGAACTGGTATCACTGGCGCTCTGAGAGGTGCGGGGCGCCAGCCCTTGAAATACAGAGGCTAGGGTGGGTCACTCTGGCTGGTGCAATGCCCCAGAGCCCAAAATTTAGAGACCCCTTCGTGGGGCTCTGAGAGGGGCGGCGCCCTAGACCCCTACCCAAGTGCACTTCGACTTTTCTTCTTCGTTTTTCATCTCTAAACCCCATATTTAGACTTGGTTCTTTCCCCAAACACTTAGAATCAATTATCCTATCAATATATGAAAGATTCTAATCGAATTCACACCTAAAATCATGGATTCGAATCAAACAACTCCTCAACAATTTCAACGAATCAAGAATTCAATATAACTTCAACTAACCCATCAAGAACTCAATTTCTAAGCTTTAAAGAACATAAATTCGCTGAAATAAATCATGATTGGTGCGTGGTTGAACTAACCCAACGCTATGTGATCTTACATACCTTGTAGGGATCACCCCTTGACAAAATCCACAAGTGATTCTTGAAGAACTTGACGATTCTTGCTCCTTCTTCTCCTTTCTCTTCTTTTTTTCTCTTCTCTATAACCCTAACTCAATATCGTAAAAGCATAAACTGAATCCTTTCAGTTTAGACCCTAATTAATTACAGAAAAATAAAATTAAGTCATGGGGTAAGGAAAAGACCATAATGCCCTCTAAACTCCGGATTAGACTTTCCTTATTTGAACAGAGAACTTCAAATGGGCATATCTCACTCATACGAACGTGGAATCGCGCAAACTCGGAGGCTTTAGAAAGATTATTCCAAGATATTTCCTACAATATCCAGAAAAACTCCCAAATCACCCTGATATAGGATTTATGGTCACTTGAAGTTGACCAAAATTTCAACTTAACATACTTAACAATTTTCTAGATTTTTCTATTCTTTTCAAAAATGACTATTTCCAATTTTTAACTTCTTTCTAGAGTCTTTCAATTAGAGAGATATTACAATATCACCCCCTTGAGAACATTCGTCCTTGAATGAGATTACCCTTAGTAGGCTAAGGGTGTAACATCTAAGATTCAACTCAAACACCCAACAAGCACAATCCAATTACAATATGCCGACTTATAAATAAAATGCCAAGAAAAGGATTAGTACCTTAATTTGGAACTTCTCCGAATTCGAAGAAATGTGGATATCTCTTCTTCATATCCTCCTCAACTTTCCAAGTAGATTCCTCTAAAAATTCGTTTCTCCGAAAGACTTCGACATATGCTACCTCCTTAGTCCTCAACTTGCAAACATGGCAATCTAGAATCTAGACCGGAATCTCTTCATAAGATAAGCTATCCTTGATCCCAATATCTTCAGTTGGCATGATCAATGAAGGATCGCCCATGCACTTCTTCAACATGGAGATGTGGAATACTGGATGAACGACTAACTCTTTTGGTAGCTCCAACTCATAAGCTACATTACCTACCATTTTTTATATTCTGGAAAGGTCAATATATCGGGAACTAAGCTTCCCCTTCTTACCATATCTCATAACACCCTTCATGGGTGAAACTTTAAAGTATACACAATCATCTACTTCAAACTCTAACTCCCTCTCCTAACATTAGTGTAGGATTTCTGACGACTCTACCGTTTTCAACCTCTCTTGGATAACTTTCACCTTCTCCATAACTGGATGAACTATATCTGGTCCTATCAACCCTGCTTCACCAACTTCAACCCATCCAATAGGAGATCTGCACCTTCTCCTATAAAGAGCTTCAGAAAGAGATATTTGGATGCTATAGTTGTTACTATTGTTGTAAGCAAATTTAATAGGATGTTGGTGATCATCCCAATTACCTTTGAAATCAATCACGCAGGCTCTCAACATGTCTTCTAAAGTCTAAATAGTATGCTCTTCTTGCCCATCTGTCTTAGGATGAAAGGCAGTACTTAAGTTCACCTTTTAACCCAAGCCTTTTTGGAATGACTTCCAAAACTCTACAGTAAATTGTGCACCTCTATCTGAAATGATGGAGACCGAAACCCCATGGAGTCTGACCACCTCTTGAATATACAACTTAGCATAATTTTCTGCTGAATGGGTAGTCTTTACCGGCAAAAAGTGGGCTGATTTTATCATTCGATCAATAGTCACCCAAATAGAATCATGTTTCCTATGAGACTTTGGTAAACCTGTGATGAAGTCCATATTGATCATCTTCCACTTCCATTCTGGAAGTTCTATATTTTAAGCCAAACCACCGGGCCTTTGATGCTCTACTTTAACTTGTTGGCAATTTAGACACTTAGCAACAAATTCTGCAATGCCCTTCTTCATACTACTCAACCAATAAACCTCTCTCAAATCACAAAACATCTTTGTGGAACCCGGATGAATGGAATAGCTGGAGCTGTGAGCCCTCTCCATAATCCTCTCTTTGAGTTCGTCCACTCTTGGTACACACAATCTACCTTGATACTTCAATACACCGTCTCCCCCTATTCAAAAGCCATTACTTTTTGCTTATTAACATTTGCCTTCAATTCAAGTAAAATAGGGTCTTGGTCTTGCTTCTTTTTTACTTTTGATACTAATGATGATTCAGCCCCATTCATCACCACTACTCCTCCTTCTATGGAATCCATTAGGTAGACTCCCAGGCGTGCAAGTCTATGCACATCCTTTGCTAGTTCTTTCTTATCTTTCTTAAAATGGGCGGTACTACTCATAGACAACCTGCTCAAGGCATCAACAACAACATTAGGCTTACCTGGGTGATAAAGAATACTCATGTCATAATCCTTGAGTAATTATAACCACCTCCTTTGTCTGAGATTAAGCATTTTATAAGTAAGCACATACTGAAGACTCTTGTGATCGGTGAACAAATCAACATGAACACCATAAAGATATTGGCACCATATCTTCAAAGCAAATACTACGGCAGTCAACTTTAGATCGTGGGTTGGGTAGTTCCTCTCATGAATTTTCAACTGTTTGGAGGCATAAGCTATAACCTTGCCATTCTGCATTAACACACAACACAAACCAACTCTAGACGCATTACAATAAACAGCAAAGCCTTGCGTAACTTCTTGTAAGGTCAAAACTGGGGTAGTAGTCGACCTCTTTTTCAGTTCCTCAAAGCTTTTCTCATAAGCATCAGACCATTAAAATTTCACTATTTTCTGAGTTAATTTGGTCAAAGTGGATGAAATCGACGAGAACCCCTCTACGAACCTTCTATAATAGCCAGCCAAACCCAAGAAACTCCTAATATCTATTGGAGATGTGGGTCTAGGACAATCTGCACTGCCTCTATTTTCTGAGTATCAACTTTAATTCCCTCTCCAGACACAATGCGGCCTAACAATGCTACAGACTCAAGACAAAATTCACATTTCGAGAACTTAGCATACAACTCTCTATCCGTTAGAGTTTGGAGAACTATTCTGAGATGGCTAGCATGATCTTCTTCATTCCTCGAATAGATTAGTATGCCATCAATGAAGACGATAATAAAAATATCTCAATAAGCCTGGAATACTCCATTCATAAGGTCCAGGAATGTTGCAGGTGCATTGGTCAAACCAAAGGACATAACTAAGAACTCATAGTGACCATAACGGGTCGTGAATGTTGTCTTTGGAATGTCACATTCCCTTACCCTCAACTTATGGTAGCTAGATTTGAGATAAATCTTAGAGAAACAAGTAGCACCCTGAAGTTGATCGAAAAGATCATCAATTCTCTGAAGAGGATATTTGTTTTTTATGGTAACCTTTTTCAATTAACGGTAATCTATACACATCCTAAGGGAACCATCCTTCTTCCTCACAAGCAAGACCGGAACGCCCTAAGGTGAGACACTTGGTCGAATAAAATCCTTATCAAGGAGATGTTTCAACTGCTCTTTAAGCTCTTTCAACTCTGCTGGTGCCATTCTATATGGTGGAATAGATATAGGACGAGTATCTGAAAGAATATCTATTCTGAAGACTACTTTTCGCTCTGGAGGGATTCCAGGAAGATCATCTAGAAATTCTGGAAACTCTTTTACTACTGAAACTGATTGAATAGGAGGTATCTCAACACTAGGGTCATTAACTCGGACTAAGTGATAGGCAGACTCGTTAGATACTAACTTCCTTGCCTTAAGGTACGAAATGAAACTACCTTTAGGCACTACCAAACTACTTTTCCATTCTAAGACTGGCTCATTTGGAAACTGAAACTTGACAACTCGAGTTCTACAATGAACTGAGGCATAACAGGCATGAAACCAGTCCATACCAAGAATAACATCAAAATCTACCATGTCTAACTCGACTAAATCAGCCATAGTACTCTTGTGAGTGACGAAAATAGGACAATCCTGATAGACTCTCTCTGCTAGAATAGACTCACCAACATGTGTAGAAACACTGAAGGGCTCACTAAGTTGCTCAGGAAGAAAATTAAAATTCATCGCAGCATATGAAGTTTCAAAGGATAAACTCCCTCATGGGTCTAGCAAAGTGTAAACATTAAAATTAAGGACTTCGATCATACCAGTGATAACATTTGGCGAGTCATCTTGTTCTTGGCGACTAGTGATAGCATATAGGTGGTTTGCTCCTCCGACAGTACCAGAAGTAGCCCCTCTAGGTGCATCTCTGTCTGGTGGAGCAACTGAAGAAGACTGGCTCTATAACCCCCATTACTACTACCCTGTTTGTTCTTTGGATACTCTCGCATAAAGTGACCGTTCTGGCCACACTTAAAGCAACCAGTGGAGCCATCACGACATGTTCCTGGGTGGTTCCTTCCAAACATAGCACATGCATGAGGCTTTCTACCCCCTTGAATCATACTACCCTGAGAATAGGTAGTTCTGGCTTTGAAATTCTGACTATTGTACTAACTTTCGTTTTTTGGTGCAGGTGCACTAGCAGATGATGGAGCAGGTCCCTTCTATTTCTGTTGGAAGGATGATCGATTGGCATTATTTTTCTGCTGCCTAGACTCATTCCTTGTCTTAGCTTTTTTATTCTTGAATTTTTCTCTATCCCTTAGCTTCTCTTACTCAACCTGATGCACATAGAACATCAACCTTGCTATATCCATGTCACCTATGAGCATAGCAGCCTTACCTTCCTTACTCGGTAGACGAGCTAGCCCAGCAACAAATAAACTCATTCTGCTCCTCATGTCAGCAACTATCTCCAGAGGATACCGAGAAAGTTGTGTGAACCTCAGACTATACTTATGAACGCTCAAGGAATCCTACTTAACTGTGAGGAACTCTCGTACCTTAGCCTCTTTCAGTTCTCGGAGAAATAAAATCCCCAATGATGCCTCCTCAAAACAAGCCCAACTCGCATGTGGTTCTCCCTCAGCTCTACCCTCCTTCAACTAGTCAAACCAAGTCCTAGCAACATTTTTCATTTGATATGTAGCTAGTTCTACTAGCTCAACATCGGCAACGTGCATAACCTCAAATATCTTCTTTAATTCCTCAACAAAGCTCTATAGATCCCCAGTAGTGCTTGAACCAGTGAAACTTGGAGGATTCATCCGGAAGAACTCTCGGATTCTCAAAGTAGCAGTCACTTCATATCTAGCTCCTCTTGTTTGCCCAGCTTGGTTGGTCACAACTTGGCTCAACATCCGGATAACCTCAAGGAACTCAGCATTAGTAACTTCTCCTTGGGGTTGCACTTCAGGTTTATTGGGTACCCCTTGCTCCTCAGCATTATGCCTAGCATGACGACCTCTGACCGCTCTTTGTAGAGGTATGATTAACTAAAAACACGCGCAAGCACAAATTAGAAGAAACATTTTAGAGATCAAAATCTAATGCACGAAATGAATATGAAGAATGGAAGATGATTTCCTAAGTGTCGCAACCTCCTAATTATAAATGTGGTGCGCTTCACCAATAACTAGGACCCTATGGACACGGCCTTATAGACTCCCTAGGACTCTTGAACTCTGGCTCTGATACCAAGTTTGTCACGCCCCAAGCCTACACCCTGGGCAGGACTGGCAGTCCAAGTGAACCCTTGGCCTGGTTTACTTACTCACCGGAAGACTTTTAAGCATTAAAAAGAGAACCCAAATACAAGATAACTCAATAGTCTCAAAACAAAACTCATAATGCTTCAGAAATAAACATTTAACTTAGCCAAAGTGGCAACTCAAATCTGAACATAAGACAATAACAAGATAATAACGAATGAACTAACATCTGATTGTCTATTTACGAAGCCTCTAAACAACTAAGATGGACGTCGGTACAAGACCCACTACAACCTAATGAGGTAACTAATACTGAAAGCAAAAAAAAAAAGAACCTCCAGAAGCATAGAGGCTCACCAACAAGTCTGGAGCTCAACTAGAATCAACGATGCACTGGATACTGATCATGGTTACCTGTATCTGTATCATTAAAAGATGCAAGCCAAATGACATCAATACATTGAATGTACGAGTATCCGAGGGCAATTCTAAAACAATACATAAGTTTGAAGGGAACTGAAAAACTTACATGGCTCAATTCAACTCAAACTTAACTGAACTCATTTCAATATAAAGTAGTATAAAACAAGTGCAATATAAAGAAAATATTTTTAAATATGGATGTCAACTCTGTATATTTGGAAATACAATAATACTTTGTGTGTATGCAAAGATACAAATATAACTCTGAGTTGAATGTAAAAATACAATTAAATTGTGTATATAAGAATACAAATACTTATGTAGGAGTTTCTCTAACTGACAAACATCACGTAATAGCTATAAAGATGCTACAGTGTTTTGCCCCTCGCTGCCAGGGCCGTCCTATACGTTGCTGAAGGTATAGAACATGACTACTAAGTGGATACACTAGTCTATGCTAAAAAGCACTAATGAATTATCTAAAAACTATGATCCTTTTCTACCCATGATGGCTACATGGTTTATGGGGGCTGAGAGTTGTTGAACTTTACCCCATATCGGTACTCAATGGTACTCCCAAAATATGATACTGGCTCTTATGTTTAAAAACATACTTCTTTCTGTGATTTGAGATATTTGCTCAAAAACTTAGCTCAAGGGCTATCTTGGAAATCAAAGTTTCCTCTCTTGCTTAATTGTGAAAAGCAATTTAAACTCTTTGGGAATACATAGTCCCCATATACTTTTGAATAAACGAACTTCAATCTTTACTCTTTACTCTTTATTCAACTTGAACTTAAAGTCCTAAAACATTTGGAAAATTCTAAGAACTTCTCTTGACTTGGGTCTTACTTCTCTTGATTTTGATATTAACATTCCTTGAATTAAATTATGGATTCAAGGTTCATTATCTCATTTTTATGGATGATTACAGGATGTTTAGACATACCTTAGAGTGCTGGAATCAACTAGAAAACATAGGTATGTTGCCAAGGAACGAGTACGGGGAGAAATGGGAAGAACTGGCGTCCTTGGTGCTATGAGAGGTGTGGGGCACTAGCCCATGATATTCATAGGCTGGGATGGGGCACAATTTCTGGTGCGTTGCCCTAGAGCCCAAAATTTAGAGACCTCCTCGTGGGGCTCTGAGAGGGGTGGCGCCTCAGGCCCCTACCCAGGTGCACTTCGACTTTTCTTCTTTATTTTCATCTCTAAAACCTCTATTTCGACTTGGTTCTTTCCCCAAACACTTAGAAACAACTAT
This sequence comes from Solanum raphanifolium, assembly GCA_036250405.1. Classification (NCBI taxonomy): domain Eukaryota; kingdom Viridiplantae; phylum Streptophyta; class Magnoliopsida; order Solanales; family Solanaceae; genus Solanum; species Solanum raphanifolium. The sequence continues at coordinate 35,543 of JAJOOE010000532.1, read as the reverse complement.
ACCATAAATATATGAAAGATTATAATCGAATTCACACCAAAATTCATGGATTTTGATCAAACAACTCCTCAACAATTTCGACGAAACAAAAATTCAATAGAACTTCAACAAATGCATCAAGAACTCAATTTGAAAGCATTCAAGAACTTAAATTCGCTGAAATAAATCATTATTTGCGCGTGGGTTAACTAAACTAATGCTATGTGATCTCACATACCTCGTAGGGATCAACCCTTGACGAAATCCACAAGCGATTCTTGAAGAACTTGACGATTATTGATCAGTTTCCTCCTTTCTCTTCTTCTTTTCTCTTCTCTAGGACCCTAACTCAGTATCGGAAAAGCGTAAACTGAATCCTATTAGTTTATACCACAATTAATTACCAAAAAACAAAATTAATTCATGAGATATGGAAAAGACCATAATGCCCTTCTAAAATCCGGATTAGACTTTTCTTATTTGAACATCGCAACTTCAAATGGGCATTTCTCACTCATACAAACTCGGAATTGTGCAAACTCAGCGGCGTTGGGAAAGATTATTCCATGATCTTTCCTACAATATCCATAAATACACCTAAGTAATTTTGAGCTAGGATTTATGGTCATTTTAAATTGACCAAAAACTCAACTTTACATTCTTAACAATTTTCCAGATTTTTATATTCTTTCCAAAAATGACTATTTCTAATTTTTAACTTCTTTGTAGTTTCTTTCAATTAGTGAGATGTACAGAATTGCTTGAGATTGAAGCATATATGATGAATATTATGTTAATTTCTTGAGAATAAAGCTTAGTTGATGATCATGAGAATTAGGGCTTTGAGAGTAAAGCTTATGATATGAATTGTTGGCAATTAATGTTATTGTTGAGGAATGGATACTTCCCATATGAATTGCTTAATTATGAATGTATGAATGTGAAAGGTGTACTCACATGAATGAATTCTAGGTTGAAAGGATTGCTCACCTAAAATAAATCTTGACTAAAAGCTTATGTAACTGATGAAGCTAGAAGCGATTACCCTTGACCTCCATATGTAAGGATATGAGGTGATTCCCATACTCTTTAGAATCAAACATGAGATGAGTCCCCATGATCTTACTATGATGAATGGACATGGCGGCGAGTACCCATGATCCTTATGAAATGATGTGGAAGAGTGTACCCATGTCATATGATGAGATTGTGGAGGCGAGTACCAGCGATCTAAAAGTAAGTAAGGTAAGAGGCAAATATCCATTAGCATTTATGAGCTAGGCATTGAGGTGAAACCCCTTGTCATTCAAGGTAAGTATGAACAATATGATTATGTTATGAAGATGGTATGATTGGAGTGTTGCTAGATATGCCTTCCATGGTCTGATCTTGAGTAGAGGCGGATTACCTATGTCTTGGCTAAGGATAAGTGAGGCTACTTAAGGAAGTATTCCTTTTTATTATGATGTTGATTATGTCTTTTTTATGCTTATGCCTTAGGTCTTATGTTGACTAATGTTTATATTATGTTGTTTATGGTAGCCATCATATTTATTACTTGATTGTACTAACACATACTCTTGCCTACATTCTTATCAAATCTAGGGTTCGATGATATCGATTATCACACTCGTGGCTAGCTTCGTTGTTGATCAAGGAAGTGAAGATTTAGTGAGTCCTCATTTTGTTTGAGGATGTGATCACGACTTACTTCTATGTTTTCCTTTATGTCTTGGACTATAGTATGGGTTGTGACCCAAGACTTTATTCATGTTGTTTAGAAGGTTTGAGACAATGTTGTTATACTTCCTCTCGTTTTATAAAAGACTTTGATTGTATTGAAAAGTTTTAAATTCCCGCACCTTTTCTATTACTTTATGTTATGATATGCTAAGTGGCTTGTATGAGGCCTCTCGGGGTCTTAAACGACTTGTTACATCTAGGGGGTACCCCTGGGTCGTGACACTTATAGAATAATGTTAAAAGTTGTCTCAGCTAAAAGAAGTTTTTCAAAGTTAAAAGTTGATAAAATCATACTAAGATCAACAATGTCTCAAGAAAGATGAAATGAATTAGGTATATTATCAATTGAAAAAGAATTACTAGGAGAAATTAACTATAAAACAATTATTCATAACTTTCCATCTCATAAAGTTAGAAAAATAGATTTTTAAATTAATTTTTTTTATTTCATTTAAAAAAAATATATATTAAGGCCTCCCGTTTAACTTTTTCTTTGGGCCATGGATAATATTGAGCCACCCTTTTCCTGATGGCTTAACCACCCAATTAGAAAACATTCGGCTAATATACTTCTTCCAGATATGTGAGATATGATGTGGTATTTCTTACTTCACTATTGTATCAAATGGTTGGTCTATGTGAGATGTATTACAGAAGTTGTTGTCAATCGCTCCCTTTCGTTCTTTCGTTCATTCATTTTACTATGGACTTCTCCTCTAAAGAGTACTTCTCATTTTATATTCACAAAATATTCTTCTTTCAATAGAAAATGGATAATATCTAAAATGAATTAGGCCTATCTATAACACTATATAGTTTCAACAAGATCTGAAGAGAAATTCACTTAAGTCACCCTTTAGTTTATGTTTTGGGTTGAATTTAAACGACCATAACTCTTAGCACATAAAGAGTTAGGTGACCCATGAGGTATCCAATCGAAAATCTTTGAGTCATCTTTCCAATGCCACCGAGTTTCTAAGTTTGGTTGGAAGAGTTATGCCCGTTTGAGTGCAGCCTCTCTACATAAGGTCTTTTCATCAATTTTAAGGAGGGGTATTTTGGTATTTACCTTACACCGCAAGTCTAACAGTTTTTTTCCACCCAAATAGAGGTCTAAGCTGATGGAAATTGGTTTTATTCATTCCAAAATGCGTTAGGGGTTTTGAGAGCAAGTTCAAGAGGAGAAATGAGAAGGGTTTCAAGCGTTCTTTCAACAACATGAAGATTTCGCTAAGAACAAGTGTTCTTTGAGGTATGTAAGTTTTCATAGTGTTGGGTTTGTTCAACCTCACATCAATCATGTTACTCTCATTCGTAAATTTGTTCTTGAAGTTGTTGGATTGCATTCTTGAGAAGTTCTTTAAGTTTTAGCGTCATTCTTTAAAATTGGAGTCTTGTTGAGTTCTTGAGGTGAGGGTTTTGCATATGATTGTTGATCTTGACGGAATTTGAGTGCATTTTATCATTTGTGTTGGATTTGTGAATGCAAACGATTTCGGGGGTGACTTGTTCGATTCTAGAAGAGTTAAGCCATGAATTTGAGCAAGAAAATTTGTCAAAAACTAGGTACATGGATGGGCTGTTGTTCCACCATTGTGCCAAAACTACTAGTCCGTATTTTAGGACCTTGTGCTTCATGCCATCGGTGTGCTCCAACTAGTGCCTTGTAGTTTTGGGGTTATCTCCCTACACCACTCAGTGCATCAGGGTCGCCAGGTCCCACACCCTTCTATCCTTCTCTCCGTGTGTGTTCTGTCGAATCGTACCTATATTCTTTCCTTGATTTCTACACTTAAAATCTTCATTAATCCTTAAGAGATCATGCTTATCTTCAATACACTTCCTAATATACATTTCAACTTAAAGACAGATTCAGATGAAAGTTCAACAAGGACCTTTGAGCCATATTTGAGAATTCTTTTGAAATAAACTATATTTTTGAACTATGTCTTGAGGAAGTAAGTATGAGAATAAGAATATTTTTACTCATGAGTTATATATTGTCATTGAGACCCTTCAGTTGAGTCGTTCATTGCCATATTTCTGCATGAACACTATGAATTAAGCATCCGTGAGAGGATTAGTATCGTTGAGTTCTGAGTTCCAAGTCCTTGAGTTCTGAATAGTGAGTTCTATGAGGTCATTGAGGTCCTTGAGATGTTTCGTTCATGTTTGTATTTCAACATTAACCCTATTTTGAGTTACCAATTTTCAGAAGTCTATGAAAACCAATTATGAGTTTTAAAACTAAGTTTTGAAGAAGTAATAGAAGAGCTTTGAGAAAGAGTTTTCAATTATGAATCAAGTTGAGTATAAGGGAACTACGTATTCCGAAATGTAACATATTTATATTGAGAAAAGAGAAACTTTGATTTCAAAAAAAGAGTTTAGCACTTCAAAGATATTTTGAATAGTTACCTATTTTAAGAGGATAGTTTGAGGAATTATCTCAAGCCCGAGTATATACTATTAGGAGTAGTATTAAGCACCGATATGGGGATGAGTACATACAACTCACATTCCTCATAAGCCAAGTAGCCAACATGGTTAAAATATCATACTTTTTAGATGAATTCTTATAGCTTTTAAGCATAGCTTAGTGAATCCACTAAGTTGAGGAGTTCTATACCCCGGCAAGGTATAGGACAGTTCTGGCAGCATGGGCGAGACGTTGTATCATCACGTAGCTCGTAGTGATGGCTTTTGGTTAGAGAATCTCCCAAATATGAGTAAAGAGTTTATTATCATTGAGTTCTTGCCCCTGTTTGCAAAGCTTAATCTATTGTATCTTATCATCATTGCTTTCATATTGAATTGAGTTGAGAATTCTTGAGTTGAGTTAAGTATTTTTGGTTGAGTTGAGTTGAGACGAGGTGAGCATGTCTTCCTTTTTATAAGTTCAAGCATATATATATATATATGTTTCACAGTTATCCTTACATGCTCGTACATTTGATCTACTGACGACATTCGATCTGGATCTTTTATGATGCAGATAGAGGTTTTCAGGGTCATCAATGGGCGTTCAGTTGATACCACCTGCATGTTCGAGTTAGCCTTGGTGAGCCTCCTTGCTTATGGAGGGTTCCACAGTTAGCTTTAGTTGTTGTTAAAGAGTGTTACCGTATTTATTATCTTTGAGTTGTTTAACAAACCATAAATATTTATATGTAGCACTTTCTAGACTTTATGAAGTTTAGTATTTGAGTTTTAAGGAATTTAATTCAGTTTTAAGATTTTATTGTTTAAGTTAGTTTTCTGCTAGTAGTCAGGCAGGATGAGGATTCGCTTGCGGACCATCAATGGTTCTCAAGTGCCAGCCATGTCTAGGGTAGAGGGTTGGGTCGTGATAAAATTTGTATTAGAGCACAGAGTTCAAGTGTCCTAGGATGTCTATGAAGTCGTGTCAGTAGGATCTATTTTGTGGTTGTGAGGGCCCCACTTCTATAAATGAGAGACAACAAACATTTTAAGAAAAGTTTCCCTTCTTTTATACTCTAATTCGTGCAATAAAACTGTGTCATAGGGAGCTTACTCTAACTTGTGCGTTTCTTATATCCATTCGGCTACCCCTCACACTCAAGATAGTTGAAGAGCAAAGTCATACCCTTATCGATGAGTTACTTTAAAAAAAAATCTTGAGAAAGTTATGAGATTGCAGAGGGGCTTGAGAGAAGCCTATGAATTAGTTTAAGTATTGAATTTCTAAAGAATGCACTCATATTCATGTGAATCGTGTGTTTGAGCTAAAAGTGTGATCTACTCTCTTCTCTAGACCTTTTTTCAAGTTGAGATTGTTATGAGGAGGTGTTGTAGAACTTGATTAGATTTTTCACCAGAAGAGATAGAATCAGTTATGAGGCTATAAGCAGAAGTAGTAAAAGTTCTTACAGTTAGATGAAAGCATGCAGGGATCCGTAATCTATGGAAGAGAGATAGTGATGAGGCAAATTATGTGCTTCTAGTCATGCACTCAGTCTATTATAAATGATGAGTATCCTTTATGAGTAGACTAAGGAATAATAATGTTGTATAGAGTTCATGATATGCGGTAGAGATATGGTTACTAGTCAAGATGATTTAGAGTATATTTTTAACCAGAATTGAGGTGATAATGATGTGCTATCGTGTTAAAGAACACTAAACATATGTGTTGAATAAGAGAGCAGAGTATTCATGAGGTGATAAACCCAAGCTAGGCTTATGATATTCAAGGGAGAACCCCATGGTATTCTGAGGATTATGGAACTAATTAATAGAGAATGTATAGTAAGTGGATAAATATTACTCAAGTTGTGAAAGGAAGTGTGACGGTAAGTTGTAAGTATAAACACCGAGGGGCAAAGATTGACTACTTTTCATGTGGTGTTACTGGGAGAATGTTTCTTAATATTTATCTAGTAGTTGTAAGTTAGTATAGTAAGCTAGCAATCTTGCTGATATCCGGGATTAGTAAACATTAAGTTTGAATTTGAGATGAGTGGTGTGATCAAAGAATGGCAACATGAGGGTAATGATGTTACTCTGGAGATCTGATCTGGTAGACTCTACATAGAGTGGGTGAGGAATTGAGATGTTAGCGGCAATGAATATGAGAGGAAGAAGTGAGATATCATAACTTTTAAGGTAAGGGCTATGAAGTGTGGCTAAGTCATGAGTGTAACTAGAGCATTAAGAGTTGTACCTGAGATCGTATATAGTCGGATGAAGTTCTAATTACGTTTATTGTTTACATGTGTACCTAAATAGCATAATTAAGTTGTCAATGTGGAGAAGGCTAATGTAAGCATTATTGATCACCCTTTAAGAGTTTGGTAGAAACGATTTTATACAGTCAATGACGAGCCTTTTGAATATAGTTCAAAGTTTCTCCAGTTAGGTTGATATGAACATAGGAGGATGTTAATTTTAGGATAAGAAGGAGAAGTCATATTATTAACAGTCAGATTAAGGGGCCTTATAAGCCAATGAGAAGAGGTTAAGAGAAGCATCTCAGAAAGAGGTCTTAGAAGGAATCTTAGTACCTTCTTATAGAGATTTCAGTACCCATGAGATAAGTTTTCCTTGAGTATTAGAGCAAAAGGAGAATGTAGACCAGTTTAGAGATGATGGAATAGATCCATAGCTTTCCAGTGTTAGAAGTAAGCCTAAGGGGGAGATGATAAGATTAGAAACCAAGTCAAGTGTTGAGAAGGTTAATGTTTTTATTATGGTAGTGATGATGTTTTTATCTCCTCTAAGGTTAAAATGTGGAGGAGGAATAGAGTGGAGTTTTACTAGAAGAAATAGTTAAATGGGAGCCATTAGTTGGTTATGGGTAGAAATGCGTGAAATTTTAGTTGGTACGGTAGGAATGATAAGAGAATGAGAGATTCTTAGTAAGTTGGTTAGTATGAGTCCATGGAGGTGTTAGAGTGCTAAGCTTGAATGTGGTATTGTTAAATGTTAGCTGGTTCTTGATATGAGCCCAAAGTTGTTTGAATATCGTGGTAAGAAGTAATATTCATGGGATGAGATTCCTGTAGAAGTATAGAAGCCAAGCCTTATGATTTTGGGTTAAGCTTGAATATAGTAAGAGCATACCGTTAGGCTCAGACCTTGGCAAGGGTAGTCATGTATAGTTGTGGGAGCTATGAGTTACAGTCAATGAAGTGTGGTAATAAGGAAAAAAGAGCATAGCTGAGGAGTGTTGCTAAGCTTAACAACTAACAGTCTTATTACAAGAGGCATATTATTCCTATTCTTACTTCATTCCTAGACCTCCTATTCTTGAAATAATATAACTTAACATAGAGCGTGGCTATGTTCAAAACAATATCATTATTTACTTATGTACTATAAAGAGTTCCCACTGTAGGTGAAAGAGTTCCGCCTATGTCAGTAGGCAAGTTCAAAAGTTAGAGATATAGTAGGAGTAACCCCGTTCCATTTCCCACTTGAGCCGTCATTCGAGGATGAATGATACCAAGGGGGAGATATTGTAACACCCCGAAAATGTTTAAGTTAAGACCTTAACCATTCTTCATTTGTGAATAAGATTTTACCGACTAATTTTAAATTTTCTTAGGTGTTAAGGTTACTAGATGTAACCCCTTGAGTTTCATAAAGAGCTAAAGAGAACTTCGTTCAAGTCATCCTTTAGTTTATGTTTGTGTCAACTTTAAACGACCATAATTTTTAGTACATACATAGTTAGGTGACCCATGACATATCAAATCAAAGATCTTTGAGTGCTCTTTCCAACGCCGCTGAGTTTGCTAAAATCAATGTTTCGGTGGAGGAGTTATGCCCGTTTGAATGCATCCTCTCCAGATAAGGCCTTATCATCTATCTTAAGGAGGGGTATTTTGGTGTTTTCCTTACACCACTAGCCTAACACATTTTTTTTCGACCAAATAGGGGTCTAAGCTGGTGGAAATCAGTTTTATTCATTCCAAAAAGTGTTAGGGGTTTTGAGAGCAAGTTCAAGAGGAGAAAGGAGAAGGGTTTCAAGCGTTCATTCAAGAATTTTAAAATTTCGACAAGAACAAGTTTTCTTCGAGGTATGTAAGTTTTCATAGTTTTGGGTATGTTCTCCCTCACGCCAATCATGTGATTTATATTTGTAAATTCATTCTTGAAGTTGTTTGATTGAGTTCTTGAGGTTTTAGCTTCATTCTTTAACAATTGAGTCTTGTTGAGTTCTCGAGGTGAGGATTTTGCAAAGGAGTGTTCCTCTTGATGGAATTTAAGTGGGTTTTAAATTATTTGTGTTGGGTTTATTAATACAAATGAGTTCAGAGGTAAATAATTTGATTCTAAACAAGTTAGACCTTGAATTTGAGCAAGAAAATTCATCAAAAATTGGGTAGATGTAATGCCCCGGAAACTAGTAGGTTGAACTAGGGAATTCTAGAGCTTTTTGTATGCGTTTTGGAGTGTGGTATGAGGGTTAAAACACATAAAGATGACTCCCGTACTTAGAATAGAGGTTTAGGGGTTAGGGCATCAAGGTAAAACTCCCCAAGGACCACCCAAGGGGTCCTTCTGGAGGACCTCAAAACAGCCCTAAAAGCTGTCAAATGAGGCAGCACTCATGATTGCCACCTACTTGCCGTGAGTGGATCCCCTCCCCGTGGGTTGGGGTTTTAGGTCAAGGCATGCAATGGCATGCAATTTTTGAGTTGCAGACCTCACCTACTGAGGTGAGTCACGATCAATAGATGCACCCACGGTCCGTGAGTGGAGGGGCGTAGGTCAGGCGCAGTTATTATGTTTGAGTTTTAGGTTAGGGGTTTTGAGGTTCATTAGTTAATTAATTAGGGGATAAAGTAGGTCGGTTAGTTAGCTATTTAACCACCTATATAAGCTTAATATGCCCCTAAACTAAATAATTTAACCCACTCTTAAAATTACCCAAATTCCCTCCAAAAAATCCTCTCTCTAGAAGTGAAGAAGAACGAGAAGAAGAGAAGAGAAGAGGGCAGCAACCTAGGTCGAAATTCCTCCATTGATGAGAGCTTGATCATGGCTTTGAATTAAGGTATGTTATCTTATTCATCTATGGTTTGTGCCCCCATAGAGCCCCCTTAGTTTCCCCCCACTTGTGAAGTCAAAAACACAATTCTAGTAGGGTTCTTCTTACATTCTGGGTAGGGCTTAGGTATGATTCCAATCTAGTGGATAATACTGAATTATGATTGTGTTAACATTGAGTTGTGATATCTTGATGAATTCATGTGATTTCTATGGTAAACCTAATCTATTTTATGAATGTGATAATTTGTGAGTTTATGCCCTTAGAGGTGAAATTGAAGGTCATAGGTGATCTTCCTAAATCAATGCCATGGGTAGTAATTGATCAAAGTTAGAATCATATAATCATGAATTGAAATAGACTTTATTGCATATTATTGATCTTGACTAGTAAAGCTAAAGTTGAATCTTTTTGATGAATTGCATCTAGAAACACCTAGTAAAGAAGAATGTGATTTAAACACCTTAAAATGTAGGTAAGGATGAAGGTAGTAAGAAGTAAAACTTGGGTGTAGGGCTTGTAGTTGTGAAGGTGATCACTAAGGCTTTTGAAAATAAACTCTACATATGAGGATAAGGCCAATGAATAGAAGTGTGATGAAAGACCCTTATCTACCTAATTCACCTTATGAATCATAGATGGTAGGAAGTAATAGAATTACTTAAGTTATAATGATATCATTGTCTAATATAGAATTCTAGACATGATGTTAGACATGAAGAATAACTTAAGGGTTCTCACTTAGTAAGGGCACTAGGGTCTTGTGGGCAAATCAAATATGATGAAATATGTAATATAATGCTCCAAGAGTGAAGCTTATGAGATAATGGTAGGTTGTTAGATAGAATGGCTATGATAAGACCTTACCACCTAAATTGCCTCATGAATGTTTGAATGCATAAAGAGATAGGATCACATGGGTTAGGGGGACATCCAAGTCTAGTGCTTGAACCCTAGGTGGGATGATTGAAAGTAAGAATTGAACCTCAAGGATGTGAAGTGTGAGATTAGACTTGTAGTAATTAAACTATTTGAATTATGCTTAAATCGATGTCTAATGTAGTCATTCTAGATGTGCTGACTTAACAAGAGCTTTCACCTTAAGAAGGGGCAAGATATGATAGTATACATGATTTATGAAGTTTAGTACATGCTTTAGAGACACTTTGACTGTAAAGTGAATGAGCTGGTGACCTAGTTGTACTGTTGTTACAAGGTTATTTCCATATACACACTAAGGCATGAATATGATGGTAGGTGAAAGGTTTGTCACCTATAGTAGTTCTAAGGGTTGAAGACTAGTCTGCCTTAATGAACCTAGGAGCTTTAGAATGAGTTATGTGGTTTGAGTGTGAAGACACCCTTCCACAAATATGAACTTAAGTCAAGACTTAAAGTGAACTCAATGGTACATAATGCCTAGCATCGAGGGGATTTGAATATGAGATTGAAGCCCCTCCGCTAGTAGAGGGCGGGTTTCTAGAAGAAGTCTCATGAGATGGAACTCCTTTGTTAGTAGAGGGTGGGTTTCTAGAAGCAATCTACTTATCCCATAACTATGTACCCACATAGGTTACTTGGCCATTGGTTCATTGAAGCTAACAGTATAGTTCTACCCTCCGCAAGTAGAATAACCCCCTTTCGTTGGGGGGTAGACACTGAATTCCATGTTAGCTCACATAGTTTATGTCGGTTATGGCTTATGTTCCCAAATAGTGTAGTGGAATAAAGAAGAGTATGAGTTGTGAACTATGTCTACTTAAGTAGTTTACTTAGTATGGGTAAGATTATGGGATCTTGCTTATGCATTGCACAAGTATGCTCTAAAGATATCCATGGTATGTTTCTTTTTTTTTTTATAATTTTTATGATTTGTGCTTATAATGTGTGCTTGATGGATTGTTGCTATAGTTGTCTTCCATGATTGGATTGACTAAAGGTGAGAGATTCCCTTGGGTATGAGAAGTAAGCTAATAATGAGACCAAAGAGGGTAAGTATGACTAGGATGACTTCAAGGTTATGTTTAGTGTGAAGGGTAGTATGGCATGCCTTTCATCCATTGCACAAGTGTGCCTTAAGGTTACTTAGGAGTATGGTCCTATATTGGTATATATGAGTAAGAGTAAAATAATGCTTATATGATGCTTATGTTGGAGACTTTGCTTATTATGATTATGATATTGTCTCTTATGTCAAGATTCATGTTTCATGAAGTATTTCATATCATGTTGGATTATGTCTTATATTGACTAATCCTTGTCTTATGCTCTTATGGTTATGCTAGCTGTCATACTTGGTAAATTTTGTACTAACACATACTTTGCCAACATTCTAATCAAATGTAGGGTTTGGAGACTTGAGTGCTACTTTGGAGATAAGTTTCTAAGGAGCTAAGGAGTTGAAGACCTTGGTTAGTCGTCATAGCTTTGAGGACAAACCAACCATTTCCTTTATGTCTTTTATTTTCATGTTGAGACCATTGTATGGGCTGTGTCCCAAGAGTTTCATTTTAAAATTTTCATTAGATGGTTTGAGATAAGGTATAGAAAGACTTCCGCTTGTTTTTATGGAAATGTCTTCGATTGTATAAAGTTTTAAATTTTTCCATATTTTTCTATTATCTTATGTTCATGATATGCTAAGGGCTTGTATGAGACTTTTCGGAGTCTTGTACGCCGTATTACGTCTAGGGTTACTCCTGGGTCGTGACAAACTTGGTATCAGAGCACAAGGTTTTAGAATGGTTCTAGGATTGTCTCAAACCACGTCTAGTAGAGTCTTGTCCATAAATGTGAAGCGCACAATATTTATGAATAGGAGGCTATTGGATCTTTAGGAAATCTCATTTCTTTATTCTCTAAGTCGTGCCTTAGAGTTTAACAATATAACGTCTCTCTCATATTCCTTATCTGATGGTCTTTAGGATATGACTTCTTGAAGGACTTATACTACAAGGAGCGAGGGAGAAAAAGCTTGGTTGTGATGTCAATTATTGTTATGTGACTTGAGAGATTTGAGATGATAGACTCTGATGTTGTCTTTGGTAAGAATGATGCTTCATTGTTGCCTTTATGCTATGAAAGATGTTTAGAAGGATTTGTGTAGGTCTACTCCCAAGGGGGAGATAGTGTGCCTACCTAGCAAGGTCATTGTGAGGTTATGTTTAGTTGATGATAGAACCCAACTTAGTCATGATGAGTTTTGAGGTATGTAGCTAGATTTGGTTGAATATTGTGTTTAAATAGTGCCTAGATAGGTTAAGTGAATAGACTCCTCTAAGTAGGGTAGAAGAGTAATTCACCATGGTTTCGAATAATCTTGTGTGATGGATGAGAAATCTTAGTGATGACTTACTCCAACCTTAGAATTGAAAGATATGATGCTTAAGAGGAGTTTGTATAGGCTTGCTCCCAAGGGGGGGGGGGGGGAGGTCATATGCCTAGATAGCAAGGTGGTTGAGTACCCTTAATGTTCCTGAGTTAGGTTTTCTTGAAATTTTCATCTTGAGAGGTGTAGTGGGTATGAGAAGTTTAGTCCTGGCTTGTAGGGCTCTTGTGAGATCTTGAGCGGTGTTATAAGGTTACTTGTGAGCTATAGTTTCTTACTGAGAACCTCTCTAATTTAGGAGTACCGGTAGAGGTCTTAAACCGGCAAGTTAAGAAATAGAATAACAAGGTAGTTGTTCCATAAAGTGGTAAGGAGTGTTCTTTAGTAAGGAATTTGGTTAAGAGTGCCACTTGGGAGAACAAGGGCCCATGAAATGTCCCAATATCCTCATCATTTTCTTTCTACTCCTATTCAAGCTTGAGATGATAGGTTCCTCTCGATTTGCTTTTATGTGAAGTCATGTGTGATTATGTGTTACCATGATCTTCTGATGTGATGCATGTTTATGAAAATTCTTAGGTCTTGTTAGAAATGACGTATATGTATTGTTGTCCTCATGTTGTAGTGCCTTTGAGTAAAATTTGCATATATAGACTTCTTGAGATGGTTATGTGAGCATGCCTTGGTTTTTGGAGTTGAAAGATTCCTTCTTGAGTAAATGTTTTTTGAGAGTAAATTGCACTTAGGCTCTATAAGGGTATATTGATCATGTTTTAGTGAGGAGATGTTAGTTCCTCCTTGAGAATGAGTAAATAAAGAATTTCATGCATTTTGGATTGGTAGAAGTAGTTCCTACTCCCTTGTGCTGCATTGAATGTGTTTAGTTTTGAATTAAAAATTTCTTGCTTGGTTATGAGCATTTAGATATAGTGAATGCATGATGGGCTGTTAGTCTAGAAATGTCACTTTAAAAAGTGTTTAGAATTGTCATTCGAGGACGAATGATCCCAAGGGCGAGATATTGTAATGCTCCGGAAACTAGTAAGTTGAACTAAAGGGTTCTAGAGCTTTTCGTAAGAGTTTTAGAGTGTTGTATGAGGGTTAAAATACATAAAGATGACTCCTGTACTTAGAATGGAGGTTTAAGGGTTAAGGCGTCAAGGTATGACCCCCCAAGGACCATCCAAGGGGTCCTTGAAGAGGACTTGAAAATAGCCCTAAAAGCTATCAAAATAGGAAGCACCCACGATTGCCACCTACTGGCCGTGAGTGGACCCACGCCCTGTGGGTTGGGGCCGTGGGTCAAGGCCTGCAATGACGTGCAATTTTTAAGTTGCAGACCTCACCTAGGGAGTTTTTATGTTTTAGTTTTAGGTTAGGGGTTTGGGGTTAATTAGTTAATTAATTAGGGGTTAAGGTAGGTCAGTTAGTTATCTATTTAACCACCTATATACGCTTAATAGGCCCCTAAACTAAATCATTTAACCCACTCTTCAAAGCACCCAAACTCCCTCCAAGAAATCTTCTCTCTAGAAGTGAAGAAGAAGGAGAAGAAGAGAAGAGAACAGAAGAGGGCAAAAACTTAGGTCGAAATTCCTCCACTGATGAGAGCTTGATCATGGATTTGAATTAAGTTATGTTAGCTTATTCATGTATGGGTTCTGCCCCCATAGACGCCCCTTAGTTTCCCCCAATTGTGAAGTCAAAATCCCAATTCTAGCTAGGGTTCTTCTTACATTGTTGGTAGATGTTAGCACTCCTTTAGTCTACCAACGGTTTACACATGGTAGATTTAAGGAAATTAGCAAGTAGATTACTTTAGCTTATAAGTTATTTAGTTGTTCGCAGTAGATTACTACAACTTTTAAGTATTTATGTTTTCATTTTATGTGTAGCAGTTATTGCAGTAAGGAGGTTATTCCTCCACTTTCTCATTCAGTTGTAGTAGGCGGTAGGTAGTTACTTTCTTTGTTTCAGTGTTGTATTTAATGTATTTGAGTTTAGTGAAAGGTTATGCAGAAAATTACTAAGTCTTTCAGTACTTCAAACTCAAGAGATTGCAGGTTCTCTCTTAACGAACCAGCATCATAGGTCGTAGGAAGAAAACATTTGATTTCACACTACAACGCCCCATAACCAGATCCATATCAGCGGACCATAACAATTTGGTATCAGAGACGAATGTTATGGGAAATCAAATTCAACATCAACTGGCACAATTGGTGAACATATTTCAAGAAGAACGTGCAGCCAATATAGCGAGTCAGGAAGCAATAAATGCTCGCTTAGATGCACTCACAAAGGATCTAGAGAATTCGAAGGTTGATTTTGAATCAACTGATCATACCAGTCAGAATCGGGGCTGGAAGGGTAAAAGTGGAGTGGCAGAAGGGTAAAAATCAAATGCAGGAGGAAGTTCCTTCATTCCTAGGTATACAAAGTTGGATTTTCCATGGTTTACTGGCCAAGGGGACTCTTTGGGATGGCTGAACAGATGTGATCATTTTTTTCGACACCAATAGACTCCAGATGAAGAAAAAGTTAGTCTTGCTTCTTTTCATTTAGAGGGGAATGCACAACTTTGGTTTCTTTAACTAGAGACAGATCTGCCTGAACCGTCTTGGGATGAGTTCAAACGTTATTGTAACCTATTTTTGGGCCACAAATCAGAAGTCAGAAGTTAGGAGAATTGGCTAAGTTGTGCCAGATTTGGTCCGTGGCAGATTACCAAGAAACATTTAAGCAGTTAGTTTCCCGGTCTGGTACACTCACACAATCGCAAAAGATAGAATTTTATGTTAGTGGTCTTATGGATTATATAGCAATTGAGGTTGAGTTGTATAATCCTCTAGATTTGGCTACGACGATGAGTTTATCCCGGCTTTATGAATGGAAGGGACAACCTTTTCATTCGCAACTGTTAGATGGTCGCAAATCTATAACATCAAATTTCTCACCTCCACAGCACACTAGATTTGTAAGGAAATTTACTAGATCTGAGATGGATGAAAGGAGACTTAAGGGTCTGTGCTTCAACTGTGATGAAGTCTTCACTCGGGGCCATCAGTGCAAGAAATTATTCTGGATTGATTCCATAGACGAAGAGGAAGAATCTCTAGAACAGGAGACAAATCCTAATATAGATCAACCTGAAATTTCTTTGCAAGCTATCATTGGTGTCACAGCTCCACAAAATATGCGGTTACAAGGCCAACTAGCAGGGAATCCAGTGGTGTCCTTAGTCGACTCTGGAAGTACTCATATCTTTGTGAACTCTAAAATTGTGTCACAATTCAATCTTCAAGTTGAGAGGCGAGAAGGGCTACGAGTAGTGGTGGCAAATGGAGAACGGGTCAGAAGTCCGGGACAATGCGAAGGAGTTTCAATATAGTTTGGTAATTATGCTTTCCATATTGATTTATATGTCCTCAATCTAAGTAGATTTGATGTGGTTCTAGGTGTGAATTGGCTTAAAACTCTAGGACCCATACTGTGGGACTTTACAGATATGTGGATGTCATTCTTCAAAAATGGAAAACGAGTGGAGTTACAAGGTGTTAAGTCTCCTAATCCAACTCAAGGAGCAACAACTCGTGTTATGCTGGCTGACAAAGATAATCATGAAGAATTGAAAAATATTTTAAAAGATTTTGATTGCCTCTTTCATGAACCAGTAGGGCTCCCTGCTAAACGTGATTGTGACCACAAAATTGTTCGACCATATAGATATCCACATAATCAAAAGGATGAAATTGAAAGACAATGTTCAGAGATGTTGAAGCAGGGAATAATTCGGCCAAGATAGTCTCCATTCTCTTCCCCGGTGCTTCTTGTTCCTAAATGTGATGGTTCTTGTCGTATGTGCATTGATATCGTGAGTTGAATGCAAAAACAATCAAAGTTAAATTTCCTATTCCAGTAATTGAAGAATTGTTGGAGGAATTGTTTGGGGCAAAAAAATTCTCTAAATTAGACTTACACCAAGGTTATTATCAAGTTCGGATAAAAGACGATGATGTGGAGAAAACTGGTTTTCGTACTCACCATGGGCATTTTGAGTTTTTGGTTATGCCCTTTGGCTTAACCAACACTCCATCTACCTTTCAATCATTAATGAATGAGGTATTTCACCTTCACTTGAGAAAATTTATTTTGGTGTTTTTTGACAATATTCTTGTGTATCGTTGCACTTGGGTTGAACATATGTATCATCTGCAACTTGTCTTCAAGTTACTCTCCGATCATCATCTTTTTCTGAAGCAATCAAAGTGTTCATTTTCCCAAACTGAAATTGCGTATTTGGGCCACCTCATCACTGCTTATGGAGTTTCTGCAGATTCCAGCAAAATTTCAGCCATGACTGAATGGTCCAAACCTACAACTTTTAAGGGGTTGCGAGATTTCCTAGGCCTCACAGGATATTATCGTAAGTTTATGGAAAATTATGGATCCATAGCTGAACCATTAACAGCCATGCTCTGCAAGAATTCATTTATATGGACAGATCAATCAACACAAGCTTTCGAAAAACTCAAGGTTGCTATGACAACTACACCTGTATTGGCACTTCCAGATTTTTCTCAACCTTTGTTATTGGATGTGATGCTTCAGATCTGGGTATTGGGGTTGTTTTATTGCACAATAAACAACCCATTACCTTTTTTAGCAGAGTATTAGCAAGAAGACACAGCTACTGCCCGCTTATGAAAAAGAATTGATAGGTCTAGTGAAAGCTATTCGGCATTCGCGCTCTTATTTATGGGGGCAAGACTTCATAGTTCGTACTGATCACTACAGTTTGAAGTTTTTATTGGAACAAAAGGCACTAACTCTTCCGCAACAACATTGGTTGGCCAAGATTCTGGGTTATTCATTTTCGGTTGAATACAAGGCTGGCCGTTTAAACACTATCGCTGATGCCTTATCCCGTCGAAATAATGATGAAGCTATGATTCTTGCCATTTCCATGCCTCAATTAAGCCTTTTTGGTGACATCAGAAATGAACAACAAAACTTTCCTGATGTCCAATAGTTAATATTTGTTGTCCATGTTGGTATTGCCTCAGATCAGTGGAGTGTCAAGAATGGGTTGCTTCTGTATAAACACCGAACATTCTTGGCATCAAACTCTCCTTCCATTCAGACAGTCATGACTGCCTTGCATAACCAGGGACATTAGAGGTACCAAAATCACTTTTTCGAATTACAAGGGATTTCCATTGGACAGGTATGAAGCGTCATATTTGCGACTTTGTTCGTGCTTGTGGTGTTTGCCAGCGACATAAAAGAGAAACTTTGCAACCTGGTGGTCTTCTTCAGCCTTTATCATTTCCGGAGCAAATATGGTCATATATTTCATTGGATTTTGTGGAAGGCTTACCTACTTCATGTGGGAAAAATGTAATCTTAGTGGTGGTAGATCGTTTCTCTAAATAGTGCCACTTATTGTCAACTGCTCATCCATACTCTACCGTAAGTATTGCCCGACTCTTCTTTGACAATATTTTCAAATTACATGGCTTACCAGTATGCATGGTTAGTGACCGAGATGTAACTTTCACAAGTGCTTTTTGGAGAGAACTCTTCCGTCTGAGTGGTACCAAGTTGTGTTTTAGTTCAGCGTATCACCCTCAATCTGATGGCCAAACTGAAGTTGTCAACCGGACTTTGGAGATGTACTTGAGGTGCTTTACCAGTGCACATCCTACCAAATGGATGGACTCGTTGTCCTAGGTAGAATATTCATACAACACCAGTTTTCATTCTTCCTTGAAAATGACACCCTTTGAAGTGGTGTATAGGCGTCCTCCGCCATGTCTTTTGCCTTATTCCCCTGGAATTTCCAAACTGGATGCAGTGGATATAGCGTTATGTACTCGGGGTCAAATTCTACAGTCTTTAAGATAGAATTTATTGCATGCTCAACAGAGAATGAAGGCTACTTTGATTCCAAACATCGACATGTTGAGTTTCAGGTGGGGGATAGAGTTATGTTAAAGCTACAACCATATAAACAACTTTTTGTGGGTACTGTCGTCACCAGAAATTGTTGCCCAAGTTTTATGGTCCTTACAATATTGAGTAGCGTATAGGACCTATAGATTATAAATTAGAGTTTCTAGCAGGTATAAACCTTTATCCGGTTTTACATGTCAAATTGAAGCTTTTTCATGAAGGAGACTTTCCAGTAGCTGCTACTCTTCCTTCAAGTTTGCCAGAAGCTCCCTCACCCTATCCTATAACTGTGCTTGAACATCGGATTGTTCGTAATGTACCTGAAGTCTTGATACATTGGCAGCATACTTCTCCACCTGAGGCATCATAGGAAACTGTTTCTTCTATGCAGAAACGCTTTCCACACTTCTCGCTTGAGGACAAGCGTGATTTGTAAGGGGGAAGTAATGTTAGCACTCCTTTAGTCTACCAACAGTTTACACATGGGAGATTTGAGGAAATTAGGAAGTAGATTACTTTAGCTTATAATTTATTTAGTTGTTCGTAGTAGATTACTACAACTTTTAAGTATTTATGTTTTCATTTTCTTTGTAGCAGCTATTGCAGTAAGAAAGTTATTCCTCCACTCTCTCATTCAGTTGTAGTAGGCAGTAGGCAGTTACTTTCTTTGTTTCAGTGTTGTATTTAATGTATTTGAATTTAGTGAAAGCTTATGCAGAAAATTACTAAGTCTTTGAATACTTCAAACTCAAGAGATTGCAAGTTCTCTCTTAACGAACCAGCATGGTAGGTCGTAGGAAGAAAACATTCGATTTCACACTACAACGCCCCATAACCAGATCCATATCAGGGGACCATAATAGTAGAGCTTAGGTATGATTCCAATCTAGTGGATAATACCTAATTATGATTGTATTAACATTGAGTTGTGATATTATGATGAATTCATGTGATTTCTACGGTAAATCCTAGTCTATTTGCTGAATGTGATACTTTGTGAGTTTATGCCATTAGAGGTGAAATTGAAGGTTATAGGCGATCTTCCTATATCAATGTCATGGGTAGTAATTGATCAAATTTAGGATCATATAATCAAGAATTGAAATAGACTTTATGGAATATGATTGATCTTGACTAGTAATGCTAAAGTTTAATCTTTTTGATGAATTGCATCGAGAATCAGCTAGTAAAGAAGAATGTGATTGAAACACCTTGATATCTAGGTAAGGATGAAAGTAGTAAGAAGTAAAACTTGGGTGTTGGGATTGTAGTTGTGAAGGTGATCACTAAGGCTTTAGAGTGAGTCTAATATGATTAACTATAGATGCAAAGGCTTTGAGAATAAACTCTACATGTGAGTATAAGCCCAATGAATAGAAATGTGATGAAAGACCCTTATCTACCTAATTCACCATATTAATCATAGATGGTAGGAAGTAATAGAATTACTTAAGTCAGTATGATATAATTGTCTAATGTAGAATTCTAGACATGATGTCAGACATGAAGAAGAACTTAACATGAAAGGGGTTCTCACTTAATAAGGGCTCTAGGGTCTTGAGGGTAAATCCAATATGATGAAATATTTAATAAGGCTCCAAGAGTGAACCTTATGAGATAATGGTAGGTTGTTAGATAGAATGGAAATGATAAAACCACCTAAATTGCCTCATGAAGGTTTGAATGTATAAAGAGATAGAATCACATGAGTTAGGGGGACATCCATGTCTAGTGCTTAAACCCTAGGTGGGATTATTAGAAGTAAGAATTGAACCTCAAGGAGGTGAAGTGTGAGATTAGACTTGTAGTAATTAAACTACTTGAATTATGCATAAATCCATGTTTAATGTAGTTATTCAAGATTTATTGACTTAAATGAGCTTTCACCTTAAGAAGGGGAAATATATGATATTATACATGATTTATGAAGTTTAGTACATGCGTTAGAGACACTTTGAGAGTAAATTTAATGAGCTCATGACCTAGTTGTAGTGTTGTTGAAAGGTTAACTCCAAATACACACTTAGGCATGAATACGATGGTAGGTGAAAGGTTTGTCACCTATAGTAGTTCTAAGGGTTGAAGACTAGTCTCCCCTAATGAACTTAGAAGCTTTAGCATGAGTTATGTGGGTTTAGGATCAAGATACCCTTCCACGAATATGAACTTTAAGTCAATGGGACTTAATGCCTAGCACCAAGTGGATATGAATATGAGATGGAAGCCCCTCCGTTTCACATAACTATGTACCCACATAGGTTACTTAGTCATTGCTTTCATCCAAGCTAAGAGTATAATTCAACTCTCGGCAAGTAAACAACCCATTTTCGGTGTGGGGTAGACATTGAATTTGATGTTAGCTCACATGGTTTATGTCGATTAAGGCTTATGTTCCCAAATAGCGTAGTAGATTAGATAAAAGTATGAGTTGTGAACTATGGGTACTTAAGTAGCTTACTTAGTATGGTTAAGAGTATGAGATCTTTCGTATGCATGGCACAAGTATGCTCTAAAGATATCAATGGTATGTTTCTTTTTTTTCTATTTTTTATAATTTGTACTTATAATGTGTGCTTGATGGATTGTTGCTATAGTTGCCTTCCATGATAGGATTGACTAAAGGTGAGAGATTCCCTTGGTTATGAGAAGTAAACTAATGAGGAGACCAAAAAGGGTAAGTATGACTAGGATGACTTCAAGGTTATGCTTAGTGTGAAGGGTACTATGGGATCCCTTTCATGCATTGCACAAGTGTTCCTTGAGGTTACTTAAGAGTATGGTCCTATCTTGTTAAAGATGACTAAGAGTCAAATAATGCTTATATGATGCTTATGTTCGAGACTTTGCTTATTATGAATATGATATTGTCTCTTATGTTATAATTCATGTTTCATGAAGTATTTCATATAATGTTGGATTATATCTTAAATTCACTAACCCTTGTCTTATGCTCTTATGGTTATGTTAGCTATCATACTTGGTAGATTTTGTACTAACGCATACTTTGCCTACATTCTAATCTAATGTAGGGTTTCGAGACTTGAGTGCTACTTTGGAGATGGGTTTCTAAGGAGCTACGGAGTTGAAGACCTTGGTGAGTCATCATAGCTTTGAGGACAAACCAACCATTTCCTTTATGTCTTTTATTTTCATTTTGAGACCATTGTATAGACTGTGTCTAAAGAGTTTTATTCTAAAATTTGCATTAGATGGTTTGAGAAAAAGTATAGAAAGACTTCCACTTGTTTTTATTAAAATGACTTCGATTGTATAAAGTTTTAAATTTTTCCATATTTTTCTATTATCTTATGTTCATTATATGCTAAGGGATTGTATGAGACTTTTCGGAGTCTTGTATGCCGTGTTACCTCTATGGGGTACTCCTGGGTCGTGACTGTAGAGGGGTGGGCGCCGCGCCAACATTGCACCCTAACTACTGGTTAGAATTTTAGGGCCTGGCGCACCGCATCAGAAGTGCGCCCCAGCTACTGCCCAGTAGGTTTGGGGTTTGCGCCCCATGCCACTCTGTGACCCAAGGTCGCCAAGTCCCCTACCCTTCTATCCTTCTTTTTCTGTGTGTTCCCTCAAATCCTACCTATGTTCTCTCCTTGATTTCCACACTTAAAATCTTAATTAATCCTTGAGAGATCATTCATATCTTAAATAGACTTTTTAATTTACATTTCAAATTCTTTTGAAATCAACTTTAGTTTTGAACTAAGTCTTGAGGAAGTAAGTATGTGAATGAGAATAGTTGTACTCATGAGTTCTATATTGTCACTGAGATCCTTTATTAGAGTTGTTCATGTGCATAATTATGCATGAACTTCATGAATTGAGTATTCGTGAGAAGAGTAGCATCATTGAGTTCTGAGTTCTGAATTCTTGAGTCCTTGAGTTATTGAGTTCTGAGTATTGATAACTATGAGGTCATTGAGGTCCTTCAATATTTTTTCGTTCATGACTATATTTTAACATGAACCCCGTTTTGAATTACAAGTTTTGAGAAGTCTGTGAAAACCAATTATGAGTTTTAAAATTGAGTTTTCAAGAAGTAAAAGATGTGTTTTGAGAAAGAGCTTTCAATTATGAATCGATTGGAGTATAAGCGAACTAAGTATTCCCAAATGTGTCATA
Source organism: Solanum raphanifolium (assembly GCA_036250405.1). Classification (NCBI taxonomy): domain Eukaryota; kingdom Viridiplantae; phylum Streptophyta; class Magnoliopsida; order Solanales; family Solanaceae; genus Solanum; species Solanum raphanifolium. The sequence goes on along the minus strand of JAJOOE010000532.1, from coordinate 12,885 downwards.
TTTACATTTATAAAAAATAAAATTTGATTAAAAAAAAGATTTTATGAATTCAAAGATATTCTGAGTAGTTACATGTTTTAAGGGGATAGTTTAAGCAGTTTCTCAAAATAGAGGAAAAGTATGCTTTTAAACGTTGAGCATGAGTATATATTGTTGGGGGTAGTATTGAGCACCGATTTGGGGATGAGTTAATACAACTCACATTCCTTATAAACCATGTAGCCAAGATGGGTAAAGGATCATACTTTTTAGATGAATATTTGTTGCTTTTAAGCATAACTTAGTGGATATACTTAGTTGAGGAGTTCTTTACCCTAGCAAGATATAAGACAATTCTAGCAGCGTGGGCAAGATGTTGTATCATCATGTAGCTCATAGTGATGGTTGTCGGTTAGAGAATCTCTCAAATATGAGTAAAGAGTTTATTATTGTAATTCGATCTAGTTTGAGTTCTTGTTCACTCTATGCAAAGATTTATATATTGCATCTTATTATCAATGCTTTCATATTGAGTTGAATTAAGTTTAGTTGAGACAAGGTGAGTATGTCTTTCTTTTTATCAGTTGAAGCTTATATTTATGTTTCAGCGTTCCCCTTACATGCTCGTACATTCAATGTACTGACATCATTCAAACTACATCTTTCATTATGCAAATACAGGTGTTCGGGGTCATCAACAGGCATTCCATTGATACCCCTTGTAGGTTCTAGTTACAACCTCCTTGCTTCTGGTGGGATCCACATTTACTTTTCAGTTGTTAGGAAATAGTGAGCCTTGTCCCGATATCCTTCTATAATAGTAGCGGCTTCATAGATAGTAGTAGTTGAGGAGTCTTATACTTTCTTTCAGTTGTCTTACAAACTATAAATACTTCTATTGAGTACTTTCTAGACTTTATGAAGTTAAGTATTTGAGTTTTAAGGAATTTAATTCAGTTTTAAGCTTTTATTGTTTGAGTAAGTCTTCCTCTTGTAGTCACTCATGATGAGGGTTCTCTTGGGGACCAACAATGATTCTCGATTGCAGACAATGTCCATGATGTAAACTCGGGCTGTGAAAGAGTATTAATAAGAGACTGACTATTAGCAAGAGAATGACTTACTTCTTCGGTAGGAAAGGCTTGATCTTCCATTGTAACTTTTGAACTTTTATTGTTGCTTTCTTATTTGCAGTAGGTGTTTTCATCAAAAACAACGTCTCTCTTGATAATCACTTTACCATTTGTGGGATTATACCATCTAAAAGCCCTAGATTTAGAGCAATATCCAAAACAAATGCACTTTTTAGATTTTTCATCATGGTTTTTATAATGTCGAGAATTTATTAGAGCATATGTAATACAACCAAAAATTCTCAAATGATTTACCCACAACTTTCTACCTTTCAAGATATCAAAAGGTGTTCGACCCATGACTGCTTTTGTCGGAGAGATATTAAGCAGATAAATTGTAGTGTGGAAAGCCTCGGCCCAAAATTGATTTGGAAGATCATTACTCTTTAACATGCTGCTGGCCATCTCCACTACTGTTTAGTTCTTCCGCTAAGCAATTCCACTTTGCTCCGTAGTGTAAGGTGGAGTCAATTCCTTGTGAATTCCATTTTCCTCACAAAAAAACTTAAATTCTTGTGATAAGAACTTGCCTCCTCTGTTGGTGCACAGAACCTTTAACTTTGTTACCAAATTGGTTTTCGACCAGAGCGTTGAATTTTTTGAATCTTGCAAAATTTTCTGATTTAAGCTTCACAAAATATATCCAACTCATCCTACTGTAATAATCAGTTAGTAATAAAAAATATCGAGAACCATCGAGAGATTATTTTTTCACAGGACCACACAAATTTGCATTACCAATTTCAAGACAACTAGTATCTCTTAAGGATTTTCCAACATGAAAAGAATTTCTATTTTGCTTATCATATATACAACCTTCACATGTTTTTTCGACAGATCCTATACTTGGCAAACCATGAACCATCTTATTTTGACTTAGCAATCTCAAACCATTCATATTCAAGTGTCCATAACGCAAATATCACAACTTAGATTCATCAAAATTACTTTCACTAACAATCAAGAGCTTGTTCAACTTTAGAAACTTCAAGTGGAAACATTTTATTATCTGTCATGGGAAAATTTGCTAAGATTTGATCAGACTTCTTATTCTTAATAACACATGATTCATATTCAAACAAGATAGAGATTCCACAACTAAACAATTTCCCAACACTTAGTAAGTTATATGCCAAACTAGGAGCAAATAACACATTTTGAATAACTTTCACTTTACCTTGACTAGTCTGGACAACAATATTACCTTCACCTTCGACTTGAATTTCCTTATTATCACCAAGCCAAATTCTCCTGTTTTTTGTCTCGTCTAACTCTTTCAATTATTTTCTATCACCGGCATGTGATGGGAGTATCCATTTTCCACAAAGCAAAGACCAGTCTTGTAATATACTGTGGTAGAGCAAGCCATGAAAAGAACACTTTCTTCTTCTTCCTCGGCATAACTAGCTTGATCATTTTTATACAAGTAGTTAGCTTCTATATGGACAAACATATGGCATTTGTTACACTGCACTCCACTTTTGTGGCTATTTGTCCACCCAGATTGGCTTGTGCCTCTACCCCGTCCTCGTGCTCCCTGTTCTAACAATTTCTCATTCTAAATGGGATGATATTCCTTCACTTGAAATTTTTTTTCTTCAATTTTCTCTATTGACTTATTGATCCGTGACTCATGAGATTGCGAAGAGCCCATTAGTTCATCAAATAGAAACTTAGATAAGTCTTTTGGTCCCAATATGGCTACAACCACATGACAAAACTTTAAAGGTAAAATTCTTTAAACTTTTGAAACTACAATTATATCACCTATCTCTTCACCTTATGATTTCATTTGACTTACCATGCCATTAAATCTTGATAAAATTTTTTTGCACAACTTCATTGTTTTTCATTAACAAGGTTTCAATATCATGACAAAGAGATTATAGTTTCACAGTAATTACCTTTGCAAAACCTTTAAACTCAGTTTTCAAAATTAGCTAGGAATCTCTTGAGATAGTAGCTGCTGCAATTCTTGAGAAAATTGACTCATGAATAACTTGTTGAATAAAGAACAAAGCTTTTGCATCATTCTTTCTGATTTCTTTTAATCTCTTCTCTTCTTCTGCATCCGACTATGCTATATAGTGAACTCATCTTCGATCAAGTCATACAATTTTTGATACCTAAACAAGGTCTTCATCTTGATACTGCACAACTCATACTTCTCACCATTGAATACGAGTATGAGGGGTTGTGAAGAAAAGGATATACTAGTTGGTACCATAACTCTTTTTCTTCTTCTTATATTTCTCTCCCTGGCTGTTCCTTATCTCTTTATCGCCCGGTCAAAGACCGAATGCTTTCTCTGATACCACGATATAGGAAAAATAAAGGTTCTTTAATTACAAAACATAGAGCTGCACAAAGAATTAGAAGGAAATACTTTCTAGAAGTGCCATCCTTATTAACTGGAAACATCTGCTTTTATCGCAATACAAACTCGGAAAGATAATATCTATCCATGACTCCCACTTGACTAGAAACTAGGAAAGTGCCAAAAAAGTAGCAACAAAATAACAACCTAAAAAGGACTCTTTGAACTCTCATAAAAGACTTATTCAAACTCACAGTAAATAATTAACCCTTCAAAGCCACTTAGTAACATATAATTTTTCTTATTCAATTCTTATGTATCGCTCCCTCTACTTGACTAGAACACATGATCATGTTTGTAAGTTCTTGTTTTCATCCCTTCCCAATAGCACCTATAGAAAGGAAGAACGTGCTCCGACATAACTTACCTGTAAATAGATAGAAGATAATACATTGATGGAGACTTTAATGATTCTCTGAACTATTTATGTATAGGTGAAATGTTTTATAATGTTCTATTTGAACTTGTTGGGATGCGATGAATTTATGGAGACCTCTATTTTTTGACTTGACGGCTTGTTGAATTTAATACACAAGGGAACTATATAAACTTTAAGCAGTATTAATTTCTTCTCTTAAACCTGAAAGGTAAGATTAGAGCTATTTTGGAGTATCAAATACACTAGGTAAATTATCCGTTCTTCGCACAAGATTAAACTATTTTATTAAGCTTATATATGACCATTCGGTATGACACATACACTACATTGTCAAGAACATTTTATCTTAAGGCAAAGTGATCCCCCATATTTTAAAATGCTACATTTTTAATTCTTTTTTGTTATACAAAAATTATAATTCATAGAGAGATTTAAGTATAAGAAAGAAGTCTAAGAAAATCTCCATGGAAATAGTTGGTCAGAAGTAACAAAATTTTCTAAATTCCAAGAAGTTATAAAGAACAACATCATACGTTAAAATAGAGACCGAAAAAGCCTCAAACAACTACACTCCCAAGTAAAATGGAACATCACGTCCATATAAGAACCTAATTTACTAAATTCAAATGGGGGACATTTGGCTCCTTTCTTATGAACCTCCATCAATCTCTTTTTTATTATAGTATGTTGTATCATGTATATGTTTAAAATGACCCTAAAATTGTTAGTATCATAAAGGTTTTTTCTCATTGTCTCAGAATAGTCATTACTATTGCTTAGGTTTCATATCAGCGACCCAAACATATTGGGAATTAAATCATAGTTATTGTTATTGTTATAGTATGATGTCATAAAGAATTAATGTAATAATCAACCAAGCAATAGGTGACATCTCAATGGAACTCTTCACAACAAGGTATCATAAATCAAAATTTTGATACATACAATATTAAAATCACAGTATAATTTTTTGAGCAGTTGAACTCACAAATATCCAAAAATAATTGTAAATACGACCTTACTTTCCTAACAATTAAGAAGAAAAATTGCTTAACATATTTTTCAAAAAGATAGTCTGTCGGGTTGTATCCAAGTATATAGTTCACAAATTTAATTGAAAGAAGCCAAAAGAAAGAGTTATCACTACAACAAAAATGATCTTTAACTGGAATTAATATATTAATGTCGCTAAATATGTATTTTTCATAGGTAACTAGTCCTCTTTATAAATGTCCCTTAAGTCTATATTGATATTGAATATAATGACAATTAATTAATGTCAGTAAAGGCTCTAGCGCTCTTCGTTAATGTGCATATTTATTACCCATAAAATTATTTTTGTTATACTGTATTTTCGGCATCTGTTTGTTTCATGAAAATTTTATCTTTTAATATGCCCAAAAAGAAGAGAGGAAGAAATAAGGAAAATTAGTCAACTTGCGATACAAGAAGTGGACTAATTGTCTCTATACTAGTATTCTAGGAAGAGTGCAATAATATAGAAAATGATTGTACCTAATATAACACAATCAAAATAATATAATAAATATGACAAGCAAGAGAGCAATCTTTTTGGTCCTTTAAAAACCTTCACCATTGGTTTCGTATAAGTGATCACATATTTGTTGTTGTATGTTGTCAAATATACAGCCACAGGCGGAGGTAGGTGGGGGTTCATGGGTTCGGAGGAACTCAGCAACTCTTTCATATATCCTATATTTGTACTAGAAAATTAATTAAATATTTATGTATATTAATTTATGAACTACTATCAAAGTTGATTGACGGTTATTAACGAAATTTAGAACCTCCAAACTCTTAATCCTGGCTTCGCCTCTTCACAACCAACAAGAAATTTTCCCAAAAAGTATAAGAAGGAACTTGTAGAAAGGGACAAAATAGAAGATGAATTTTCAATCATCCTTATGGGAATTCTTAACAGAGTTGAAAAAAAGTCACCAGAATAACAAAATAAAATTGCAATAATTGCATGTAACAATATGGCTTACAGTAAAAGATTAAGCTTCATGAAATAGGAGGAAGAAAAATATGAGGAATGAAACACACTTCATAAGAAGCTTAATTAATGTATTTGAATTTGACACCCCTAAAGCAGAAAAACCCTACAAAATAATAGTGGATGAAATAGAAGTTTTTTTCACTAAAGAACCAAATGTAATGAATTTAACCATTCAAGCAACGTTATGAGTCGTGGACTCGGAGGTGCAAGAGTATTAATGTCGCATTGCAATTCAAATCAATTTTCTTTGTATATATAAAGAAACTTGTAGAAAGGGACAAAAGAGAAGAGCAATTTTCAATCATCCTTTATGGAATTTTTCACAAAGTTAAAAAATTAAAAAAATATTAAAAATAAATTACAATAGTTATATGAATCACTATGACTTACACTAAAGATTAAGCATCATGAAATAAGAGGAAATTTTTTTTTGAGGAACGGAACACACTTCATAAGAAGATTAATTAATGTATTTTAATTCGACTACCCTATAGACAAAAAAACCCTAAAAATAACCATCGTAGACAAACAAGTTATTTTTACTAAAGAACTAAATGTAATGAATTCAACCATTCCAGCATCGTTATGAGTTATGGATTGAGAGGTTCTAGAGTAATAATGTCGCATTGCAATTAAAATCAATTTTCTCTATTATTCTTTCTTCTTTTGGTGCATTCGAATTAAGCTGTGAATGAAAAATTAAGAATTTGTGACTTTTGCGAAAAGATGTAACTTTTATAAAAAGTTGTGACTTTTCTAAAGAGTTGTGACTTTGGTGAAAAGTTGTTACTTTTCCATAAGGTTGTGCCTTTTAAGAATGGTTAAATAATAATCTTGATTTGTGAGGGCTCCACATAGGCGGGTTGGCTATTGCAAACAGGCGCAACTTTTAGCAAGAGTGGTAAAACAATGAACGCGAGAAGCGGCTATTGAGGGCTGAAGCGGCCTTCCTATTGCAAAGGGGAAGGGTAGGTTTTGAAATAAATAAATAAAAGCAGAATCCTTGCTTCTTGAGGTGCCAGATCACCGGGTTGAGGGTTTTCTTATATATGATATGATAACATATATGATTTCCAAAATTTGCCTATTTAGATGAAGAAGATTGGATGTCTTAACGCATTCCCTAGTATAGATGAGAATTTTTGACATGATTTGATTAATTTTTCATGAAGATTGTTTACTAATTAGTTCTTGATTACTAGGCTAACATTCACTTCTCATGAGCGATGTATTCTTTTCCACTCTCTAAGAAAATATGGTGAACATATAACTTATTTTTCTGCCCTCCCTAAAATTCTTGTAGACCTGAATGATATAATTAGGCATGTTATGTTACTTTCTATAACAGTTACACTTTAGTTATAGTATCCAATAGCTTCAAAACTTTCTTTCCCTGTTTTGAGATGTTTTATGTCTTGATTGTTATTTTTCGTCCTTTTTTTCCAATTGATCTTGTATAGGGTGATCTTACGTTCTTAAAACAAACATTAGTTTTTCTCTCATAATCTATAGAGTAAATAATTATTGTCTGTTGGGGTTTAGGTTTCTTTCTATTTCACTATAGTAATTTTACCTAGAGGAGTCCACTGATAAAATTTCACTTGATTGACTAATAAATAAGATTCTAGTTTCAGATTCTTCAAAGTTGTTGTTTGCTTTAGTTTTTCAATCAAACTTGTTTCTACAACTTTCTTATTGTTGGAGTATAGGTGTTGTAGATATTTCACAGGCTTATCCCATAGAGGAAATGGTATTTTTTCAAAAGACTCTTATGATGATTATACTCTAAATTTACTATTTTGCTACATCAACAATCGTGGTGCTTCTTAAATGTTTAAAGATTTTCTTCTCCTAGATCTTTCCATTTAAAAATTGTTTCACCCCAACAATATTGTTGTTCTAGTTCCTTAATTGCTTGCTTCTATAACTTAAGAAAGCAAGTCGAAAGTGTGGTCATCCACCCAATCACTGACCTGAATAAAAACTTCAGTTTCCAAGTGTTAATTTGTTTTCTGTACTTTTATGATAGCCTTTAATCTTATTTTGAAACTTTACCTTGAATTGAAATGTCAATATATGTTGCGTTTGATTTATAGGCTTCTGTAAAATTTCCAGGTCCTTCATTGAAACTAATTCAATAGAACAAGTTTGTAAACTCATATATTTCATCTTGTAAACCTTTATTTTCGTATTTTAGATTCCATGAGAGTGATTTTAATGTCAAAGTACTTTATACTTGAAAAGGGGGAGATAATATTCCATTACAACAAGAGTTGAAGGTAATAATCAACTTCTTATGTTTTTTTAAAGCTAATTTTACTTTTCTTCTGTTGAAATTCCAGAGTCCATCTGCTGGCGATCTAGACTTGTTATTGGTGATCTTTAATGTGATGATTCCTACACTTGTTTGTAGCCATTTTGTTCTTAATCACCTTTTTTGGCTGACCGCATTGCAATTTAGGTATGAACAATAGTTGTGTCATTCACATAGAAAACCCATATTCAGACCCTGTCTCAATCTCAACTATAAAAAAGGAACAAGCATGTGACACTAAATTATTTTGTACAAATATTTATGGGGCCTTTTATATATTGTTTTGTACCATTGGAATCACTCCACTATTACTAGAACGGTCTTCTTCTTTGATTCTCGTGTGCTCCATACTTAGAGAAATATTTCAATATGTCATTTCCATATGTCAAATATTTATTGCCACAGAAGAATTTGTTTTTTCGCATGAGTCATGAAGTAGATAAAAAGCCTAGTTGTATGGCTTATACCTTATGGCTTATAAAACATTGACGGGTATTGCATCATAATTTAATGTTTTGACACTTATTTTACTCTTCTTGCTTAAGAATAAACATCTTGCATGTCACAATGAAATGGTTGGACTTGACATAGATTTGTTTTTCCAATGGTTATTAGCTATACCTTTCTCAGGCGGTGGTTACAATGATGTTGCAGATGCAAAATACATTGCTTCTACATTCATGGTGTATTTTACTGTTTAGGGTGTTTCGAAAATGAGCATTTCTTGTATTATTTACACATCTCCTACTATTTTATTTTCTATTAGACACTTTCCTCTTTGTGCTACATTTTGCTTTCTAGGGAGTTATGTGAGGTCCATATGATTATTCACCAGTCTAGCTAACTTGGGATTAAAGTGTAGTAGTTGTTGCTCTTTACAATAGCACTACTATTCAGAATAACATCCTTAATCCCAAGTTAGCTAGACATGTGAATAATCATATGGACCTCAGAGAACTCCCACGAATGCAAAAGGAAGTACAAATAGGAAAGTGTGCAATAGAAAATAAAAAAGTAGGAGATGTGTAAATAATACCAGAAATGCTTATGTTCAAAATATCCTAAAAAGTAAACAGGCCATCAATGCAGAACCAAGGCATTTTGCATCTGCAACATCATTGAAACCACCACTTGAGAAAGGTAGAGCTGATAGCCACCGGAAAAAAAATCTATGTGTCTGGTCCAGCCACTTCATTGTAACATGCAAGATGTTTATGCTTAATCAAGGAGAGGTTAAATAAACCTCAAAACATTAAATTATGATGCATTATACCCATTAATGTTTTATAAGCCATAGACGATAGGCCATACACAAATTCTTATGTTCCAATAAAAATTGGAAATAACATAATGAAATATTTCAACGACTAAAACGGGGTAGAGATTAAAAACAATATAGGGAACTAGAGTGCGGGTGTGAGTTTGGGAAGTATAAAAGTGAGGGAAAGTGAAAGAGTTGGAAGTTGAAACCTTTGGCCTTTTAAAAACCGTCCAGTTCTCGCCCATTCAGCGATATTAGTCGTGCTAACCAACACACTCGGCTACACACCGAGTGGTCACTTAGCTCACCAATTTTTACAGGACCTCCAGTTAATGTGGGAGTCCAAACAGCGGACTAGACCGCGATCACCGACCTGGTCGGCGATTCTCCAAGTTTCTCCTGGGCTCGCCTAGTTTTACAAACTTCAATTTAAAATTGTCTTGAGTCTAACAGTGGTCTAGGTCGAGTTTGCCGACCTCTTAGGTGACGCACCAACTAGACCTTTAGCTCGCCAACTAGCAATTTTCAAACATTGTCCAAACTTTAACCTGCACAAACAACACCCCATTATTTCTTAATGCAAAAATAAAGCGATAAACACTTGGGTTTCCTCCCAAGGTGCGCCTTAGTTAACATCGTGGTATGACTTCCCCACTCAATTGTGACTTGTGGGGTAGAGACGAGACAACACATGACCTATTTGGGCCTCCAGCAGCTGCACATATATAGAATGGGAAGCCGTCATCTCATTCAGCAGTGAGAGATTCTCTTTCATCTCATTCAACACTTTGTCGTGCTGTTCAACTTTGCGGAGAATGTGATAGGGTATCTCTTCTATTTGTCCACCCTCGTACAATTTGGGCATTACACGCTCGTGATGGGGAATGTACTAGTCTTTCTTTTTATCTGGTGCTTCCAAGTCTATGATCTTTTTGGCCACTAGATGAAGTTGAGTAAACAGAGTGGCCAAGGTCTGGTCCTTCTCGGTCTCCTTGTTGGTCTTGGCCATGTGATCGAGAAGCGGGGTTGCTATAGTGTAGGGTAGTCGTGAGAGACCCCCCAGAGTAATTTGGTTAGCCACTCCTCTATTTTCAAGACCAAGACCTCTATAGAAGCAGTCCAATAGCATGTTTTCTTAGATGCCATGAGCTGGGCATTGTAGTAATAATGACTTAAACCTCAACCATAGCTCATGGATTGACTCACCCTCTATTTGTCTGAAACTTATGATGTTATCCCTAAGAATCATCATTCTCAAAGAAGAGAGGTCCATTTGGTCACCATTTCTACATGACATGCTCCTTTATACTGCTATAATCAACAACACAAAAACCAAAACTAAAAATTAAGTAAGTTCAACTATGACTGATCAAAAAAAAAATTCAACTTAACAAAAAATTCTCAAGTCACACCATTCCCCGGCAACGATGCCATTTTGATTTCACATATCAGAACACTTCATGCAATACTAAGTGGCAACAATCGTTAGTTGGTAATATAATCCAAATAAGTGATTTGGGGTCGAATCCCACAAGGAGTGGTTTGTAATTGAGAATCAATAGACAAGTAAGAATATGTTCAAGTCAACCATAGGTAAAAACATCTACGAATAAAAGCATGGTTCAAGTTTAGGGTGACACAAGTGTGAAATATCAGGGGGGTTTGTTTGTATTTATCAACTACAACAGAAAAAAATAACATGAAAATAACAAATAAAGAGACGAGTTATTGGGATGTGATTGGATTATGGGCAAAAATAGACAAATAGGTGATTGCAATTAATAGTGAATAGTTGTAAATCAGTGGATAAACTATACTTTAGTGGGGATAAACTTTCTCTGGAACAATTTACCCCGAATGTAATTGGTTTCTCTCGAACACCAATAAGCAACAATTAAGAACAACCTTCACTTTAGTCCATTCACTCTCTCGAGCTGAATATGTTGAAATGGGTTTAGGATTCACTCTCTCGAGTTGAACCCATGACAACCCAATACCCACAGACCTTCAAATCAGTAATCGTAGTATTAAAACTTTTATCTCGAGCAAGCCAAAAACACGAACGTAGAGTTGCATTTGCAACTACAACCCTTAAGATTAAGCCACAATTACACTGAATGAAATCACTTTTAAACAGCATTTACACTATCAATTAACAATACCCACTAGCTAAATCAACTCATAATCACATAGTCTCACCCCAAAAATTTGGGTTTTAGCTAGACATTATAAAAAGGTAAAAATCGTTACCAAATTGTGTTTCCATCAACCGTATAAGATTAATTTCATCTTTACAAAGGTCTAAGATAAATAATATTCAAAACCCACTTCCAATTTCTCAAAAATGGAAATCTTCCAATCTTCAAAGTTAAGGAAAAATTGTCTCAATACTCAGTTCTAAGCTCTCAACTTGAAAACTGAACAATAATCAATAATAATGTCTAATTGCATACTAAACTAAATATTCAAAAATATATTTATAGTCGCCAAAAATATGTTGCGAAGGACCATTTGCCGAAAAAGTTGGGATCGGCGATCCGCCCATTGCTCAATTCCATTGCCTTTCAGCTTTGGCCTTCAGCATCTTCAATTTTTGTAACATTAGGTGATCTAGCTCTGCATCACGGAACTATTCGGCAATTTGCCGACTGCTCCTTTCTATCTCTGACTTGATTTTCTCCTCTAGGGCTTGGCACACTAGAACATTAGGTGAGACATTGGAAGTCCTTTCTAAATCTGTTATGCTTTTTAATCACAATAGGGATAGTAAATAGAGACATTAGGTAGGTATGGATTGACTCTAAAATAGAGTTGATAAGAGTAACTCCCCCCCCCCCCACCCTCCTAGAGATAAATATTGGGCTTTCCATAGTGAAAGTCTCTTAGATGCTTTTAGAAATATGCAAAAGAGCTACAACAGTCCAAGTTCTTTGTATTGTAGGGTTGTTATTTACTGCTTAGCAGTTAATTAGTTCATATCTTATCCCTAGTTAGTTTGTAATCTTCTCCTTAATCCTTCAGAGTTGATTAGCTTGAAAACTAAATAAATTAATATATTATATAATGAAGTAAGTAGATTTTCTTTTATAAATTTTTCTTTGCTGGTTTATCAAATTTTTGTTCCAAGTTGTTCAATAACAAAAGAAAATGAGATTCTTATGTTCTTCCTTCTTTGTAAGCTAACAATTGGTATCAGAGTTTTTTTTATTGAGGGATCTGTGGGTGTTTCATAATAGTTAGGATTGTAATCAAGAAAACAAGTTATCAATCATCGAAGCAGAATCAAGGTTTTCAATAATGGCACTACTTATTTTTAATGGTGATAACTATCAGATTTGAGTGATAAGGATGGAAACTTATAAAAATGCCATGAATATGTGGGAGGCAGTCGAAAAGGATTATGAAGTTCCTCTGTTGCGTAA
>JAJOOE010000531.1:0-22396 GCA_036250405.1 Solanum raphanifolium | reverse complement strand
TGCTTCTGGGTTTCGTGTTGCTGGACTGGAGTTCTGGGCTTCGATTTGCTGGAGTTGGGTCGATTCTAGTTGTTGCTCACATGAAAGAAGAAGAAGAAGAAGAAGAATGTGTACTGGGGTCAGCGGTGTATGTTGTTGGTATCTCTGGGTATGTATTGTATTGTTGAGTGAATGGGCTTCTATTGGGGTTGGGCTTGGAAAATTGAATTTAGGTGTTGGGTTTGTTTTGTTTGAAAAGGTGGGCTGCTGAGAATTGAAGAATGACCCAAGTTAAATAAGACGAATAATATTGATTAATTATTGAGCTTCTTAAACTTAATGAAATAAAATAATTAATTTAATTATAAAGTAATTAATTCAGAAAATATAAACTATTATCTAACTAAAATAATTTACCAAATATTAATTATAACAAAATCGTTTTGACACGATTTTTGAATATTTATAAAATATACTAATTATATAAACTATTATGTAAATATATCCCTCAACTTAGGGAATCAGGCTGCTTGTAGTTCTACACTATCGGTTGAAAAGGAAATCTATTGTGCAAGATGACCTTTGGCTCCGGAGGGGTGACAAATAAGTCGAGTATGAAAAAGAGACTTGCAACCTCTTAGCCATGAATGTGGAGCTCTTCACATCCATAAGAATTTGCATGGACATAATTTCCAAAGCTCTTGTTGCATTATCACATCAGATTGGAAAGTCGCTTGAGGTGAACGTCAAAAAAATTTCGGATGCGAAACTGAAACCAATAAATCTAAGAAAAACCTACATGCCTTCTGATAGGGGTATGGTTTGATTTTGGTGGAGGTCGCTTCTCAGCTCGTGTCCTAAGAGTTTGGCACTCCTCTTTGGACTATGTTTCAGTTCGCTGTTAAGAAAAAGTTCAACGTTGTGCTGCATCCATATTGATGTCGTCCGCATCTGAGGTTTGATTTGAGAGTTCATCCTTTTGGATGCTCTCGACAAAGACTGAAATAAACTTGTTAGTAGAAACTGTAATTGAAAACACTGATAACATCTCTTACGATGCTTTTCAGTTACGTTTATTGTGAAAGATGTCACATAAGTATGTTTAGTCTATGTCTGCACACTCAAAGTAAATAATTAGTAGACATAGTGCCGCTTTAGCTAGCGGTTTGAGTCAAAATATAAAGAATGATCATTCATATAACAAATGAGTATATCTTAATAGCTAAGCATAAACGTCTTTTTTCAACAAGATGAGAAAATAAAGAAGTATTGAGAGTAAAAGATAATGGATACCACTTTTGAACACAGTATGTCCATTACAACTCATGATTTGCTGAGAATTTGGAGATGTCATTGCTTGTTTTATGCATGGCAAACTCTGGTGATCTCTGCAATGAGCTAGATGGTTAAATGATTATCCAACTGTAACTAGATGGATGCCTCAATAATAGTCCAACTGTAATGAGGTGGATGCTCGACAATAGTCAAATTGTAACGATGTGGATGGCCCGATAATTATCCAACTGTAACGAGGTGGATGCTTGATAATATTCCAACTGTAACGAGGTGGATGGCTCGGTAAGTATCCAACTGTAACGAGGTGGATGGCTCGATGAATCGTTGCTCAACTTGTGCTAAAGAAAAATTCCACATTTTGTTGTATCTTTTCTGATGTCGTCTGCACCTGTGGTTTGATTTGAGAATTCATCCTCTTGGATGCTCTCGACAAAGAATAAAATAAACTTGTTAGCAGAAACTGTAATCTTAATAGAGAAGTGATATGTTTTACCGTATTTGGCACACATTCTTTTCTATAAATGTTCTAACGTCAGCCTCCATCGATTTGATATGGATGGCGATGCTTCATTGATAGGATGATGATGATCAATTTGTAGGATAATACTGATCCATTGACAGGATGATGTTGATGCTCCATTAATAGGATGATGAAGTTTCGTTGATGATCTATTAGTAGGATGATGTTCATGTTTCATTAATAGGATAGTGATGATCCATTGGTAGGATAATACTTACTAATCCATTGACAGGATGATGTTGATGCTCCATTAATAGGATGATGATGCTTCGTTGATGATTCATTGGTAGGATGATGTTAATCCATTGGCAGGATGATGTTGATGTTCCATTGATAGGATAGTGATGATCCATTGGTAGGATAATACTGATCCATTGACATGATGATGTTGATGCTCCATTGATAGGATGGTGATGCTTCGTTGATAATCCATTGGTAGGATGATATTGATTTCCCTCTGATAGGATGATGATGTTTTGTTGATGATCCATTGGTAAGATGATGTTGATTCATTGACAAGATGATGTTGATGCTCCATTGAAAGGATGATGATTCTTCATTGACGATCCATTGGCAGGATCATGTCGATATTTCATCAACAAAATGATGATGATGTCCCTAACATGGGTAATATTATCTCATTTGATACTATTGTAGAAATGTCCCTCTGAGGGGTTTCACATTATTGCATCTAATAGCGACACAATTTGTGAATATTCCTCGAATGTTCTTGATGCTGAAAAATGTAATTTGATGTCATTATAGATGTTTGTATATCTTGAGAGTGATGTTTTCACTCGCTCATGCTTTGCTGGAGATTTGAACGAGGTGTCGTTACTCTTATTTTAAACTGTTTCTTTTTCTTCTAAAAAACTTCAATGACTTTCATGCATTCACAGAAAAGTTGTCAATTTTGGGGAGCTCCTCGCCCTTTTAACTTCTCCATATTCATTTAATGGAGGAATATGATAATCTTGAGGAAAATTTATAGACCTGCATCCACAGAAAAATTATTAATTAAAAACAAACTGATCTGTGTTGAATTCTTTGATCATTTGCTCCTCGTTTTGCTATCTTCGGTTGATCACTCCAATCTCTTGTTTCTCGATAGATAAAAGATGAAATTATATGAAATGTTTGACATATCAAAAGCCTTAAAAAAAGATTTTAAAAAGTCAAAAAGGTTTTCTAAAATCAAATGTCATGTCATGCATAACTTAAATGAATGTCCTCGGTTTGAAACTTTGATGTTTCCGATAGTTTTTTCTGGAGAATTGAAAAAATCCTTGAAGCTTGGGAAATGTCTAGCATGGTCCTCTCGAAATCTATTGGGAAGCTTTGCAGATGGCTCTGAAATTCAATGATATCGGAGATTGTTGAAGTTGACTTTGAACTTTAATGATGCCAAATATCATTTGAAGTTAGCTTTAAACTTTTTATATGTTCGAAATATTTGAAATTTACTACAAACTTCTATTGATGCTTGAAGGAATTTTTGAGGTCATCCTTAAAAATTTCTATCTCAGTTAGATGTCTTGGGGTATCTCGAACTGTTAATATACGACTTGTAAAATTTTTGAGATCGTCTAAAAAATTCTGTCCCAATTACGATTCTGAATGTATCTTCAGTCTTGACTTGTTGTAAAGATCCTCTTCTTGAGAATTTTTGAGTCCCTCTAAAAAAATATGTCCCAGTTTCTACTACAAAAGATAAATTATAAATTTTACGGGAGATATGACCGAACAGTTGTGGCGCCTACGTATCCCGTTGATACATGAATCAGGTCAAACGTAGTTCCCCTTTTCGAGGATTAACAAAAATAATTTTTTTATAAGAAGCCGATCGAGGCCGACATAGGCCGCCTACGTATCTCATTCTTGAGAATTAAGGTCGAATGTAGTTCAAGTAGAAAAGAGAAATATTGAAAATATATGAAGAGCTGACCAAAGCCAACATAGGCTGCATACGTATCTCATTTTTGTGAATTCAGGTCAGACGTAGTTATTACAAATAATAATTTTCTGACTACAGAACGTAAGACGATTACAAATAAAAGATACGATTACAAGGAAAGAAATAAAAGAAACTCTGAATCTTCAAATATCATAACTCTTAATAACATTTGTGTTGATTGGAAACTTGAGATGAATGTCTATGTTCAACCACGACACGTGATCCAACAAATGCATCGATGTATTTTCCAAGTGAATTATTGAGTTATCTTTTCGGATCTTCTCTCATATGGACGTTGATTCTGACTTCTTTGACACGGTTATCCCTTACAGTATCTGTCTCATCCAGATTCGACTTACTTTGATTCTCGAACTGTTTCAAATCTTTGACAAGATGGTCGATTATCATGATCTCCTCGTCATACCCTTCAAACTCATCTTCATCTACCTCATTTTGTTCATTCAGCTTGTGACATGACATGATATTGAAAGGTTTATAAATTATTTTTATTGAAAATAATTTTTTTAAAAATAAAGACTGTTTGATAGAAAAATTAAAGCAAGCAAAACAAATTTTCGCAATAGAAGAGGCTTTTATTGAAAATAAATAAATACGAACTTTGGCCATGACCATAGGCCATTTTGCCTTTTTCAAAACATCACGAGGGAAATTAAAACTTAAACAAGTAAAATTGAATAAAAAGTGGGTCTTGGGCCTTTTGCGGACTACCACTGATTTTTAAAAGTAGCATAAGATTAATCTTTGTCTATCAAGATGAGCGAGGAATCAAGAGCGGAGTAGAAGTCCAATTAAGAGCTTGCTCCATTGGCTCGACGTCTCGTATGCCTGGTATCTCGATTATCTTGTTGGGGGCAGCATCACCTTCTTCACAAAGATTCTCAATTCCTTCTCCAAGACCATCATCATTGGCATATTCCTCTACCAAAAAGGACTGGCATAAATAAGGCAAAGATTTTGGTGGAATATGATTAATCCCCTTCTTGTTCTGACCCTCTCTTGACACAGAAGCAAAAGCTTGATAGGGTGTCATGCTCGTAAAATTGAGTTTCTCACTTTTGCTTGGAAAAGCTACAACTCTCTCAAGGTTGTCAGGACCAGCCGAAACTATTGCCTTTACCATGCACCACTCATCATCTGTCTCTATCATATTGATAGTGGCGCCTCCATAGTTCGACAGAGGATTACTGTTGACGCTGGATACAGTGGTACTGACCACTTTCTTGTCGATCAAGTGCTGGATCATGTGCTTTAAATTAATACAGTCTTCAGTATCATGCCCAATACTGTTGGAATGATATGCATAACTTCGATGGCTCAATAAAATCTTGAGCTAGTATTGACTGGCTTAGGCTTGATCGGATAAATAATACCTACCGTACTCAATCACTCAAATAACCTCATTCGGCTTTCAATGAGAGAAGTAAAATTTTGAGCATGTTTCTTCTCAAGTGGATGAGGAGGATCATAATGGCCTTGTTGAGGCGGAGGCATTTGCCGATGGAAAGGTGCTTGAGACTTTGGGTCAATCATATTAATGGAGAATCCTCTACGATTAAAAAGTGAATCACCATTGTCATTGGAAATGACCGCTTGAATGGTGACAATTCTTTGATCAATCAAGTATTGAATTTTATGCTTCACGTTGATGAAATCCTCAGTGGTATGTCCAGCACCTCCTGAATGGTAAGCACAATGAAGATCGGGTCGGTAAAGTCTGGAATTGACATTGACATTTTTTAGATCAATTATTCGCATCAAACCAGCTACTTTCAGTCTTTCAAAGGGTTGGGTTCGACTTTCGACCAAAGGAGTAAAGTCTCGAGATGATTTCTTCAAAAACTCATGACAAGAAAGATTGTAATTATTTCGTGAAGATAGAGGTACTTGGCGGTAACTAGGAGAGTTTTGGCGAGTAGGAGCTGGTGTTTGGAAATTTTGGTATTGTGGAGATTGGTAGCTATGAGGGGCATTTGGATAATTTGGCAATGCAGTTTGGTAATTTGATTGAGCAATTGGGTAATTTGGCAATGGATCTTGGTAATTTGGTTTGATGGGGTAAAGATTTTGTGGAGCTAAAGGATAGGTTTTGGATGGTAAAGGCTTTCGACCATTGAAACTGGCATGCCTCTTTGATTTTTGGCTCGATTCAAATGAGATAGAAAAAACCTCTTCCCTTTTCCTCCTTAATGGTCCCGAGGAATCATTTTGTGGAGTCATTCAAATGATTTTTCCGGTCTTGAGACCATCTTCAATAGTTTCACCAATTCTGACTATCTCACTGAACTCCTCTCCTAAATAAGCAACATCCTATTGTAGTACTCCGGCTCTTGAATGCGCACGAAGACTTCAATAATTTCTTTCTCAGTCATGGGAGGCCTAACCCTTGCAGCCTTTCTTCTCCAACGGTAGGCATACTCTCGATAGTTTTCGGTAGAATTTTGTTTAATTCTCTCCAAAGAGTATCGATCGGGAATGAATTTTACATTGTAACCAAACCTGTCAATGAAGTCTTTAGCCAAAGCGTTCCAATTGGGCCACTGTTTGATTTCTTTAAAAATAAACCATTCCAAAGCTTCTCCTCTTAGACTTCGACTAAAGAGTCGCATTAACAAAGCTTCGTCTTTCCCCACACCAATAAGTTAATCACAATAAGCCCTCAAATGACTCAAAGGATTTTCAACTCCACTAAAAGTGTCAAACTTTGGTCCTTTAAAACCTTCTAGAAGCTTCTAAATATGGATGAATGCACAAATCCTCATAATTCAACCCTACAATGTCTATGGTGTATCGAAATTCCTTCATTGCATTCATGATTGTCTCTGATGCTTTGCTCAGCCTTTTCTTTTATGACCTTCCACTTATTTTCCTTCTTCTCACAATTTTCGAGTTCAAAATGTGTAGTAGAGAGAGGGTATGATTCTGGCGATATTGAAAGATGAAATGCAGTTTTTAGAGGTATGGGTTGAGTGGTAGATGGATTTTGGACAATTTGAATAGGAATTTGATGGATCGGAGGAAAATTCTGGAAAACATTGGTAATTGGATTTTGAGGAGTAGGTAACTTTTGGTGTGAGGAGCTAGCATGATTTGGGTTTGGGGTGGTTAAGTCAATGATGGGAGGTTTTGGAATCGTAGCGATGGATGAATTGTTTGGGAAATGGTCAGATGTTGGATCCGACGTAGGAAAATGGAGTGGAGGCCTTTCGTTGTCTGGAGTAGGAGTGTTGGCAATGATAGCCAGATTTGTCAAATCTTGGGTCTTATTCCTTTCAGCCCTTATTTCAGCAATCTGTTAGAACAACTGTGCAATCAACTTGTTCTGTTCAGCAATGATGGGGTCATTTATAGTAATTTCATTCAAATCAGTATTCTCAACATTTTCAACCATTTTCTCTTTGCCTTTTGACAAACATTGGTCGGAGAATGAATCTTTGGGGTCTTTGGACCTTGTCAAGTATGGATGTTCAGTCATTTCCTCAACACAAATCAGTTTTGAGTACCTAACAAAGAAAAACAACTCAAAGGCAAATGTGTTAGTTTGTGTCTGTTTTATTTAAAAATATACTTAGACTGGTTTTAAGAGTCGCCACTTAATTTTTAAAGTAAAATTAAGAAAACTATTCTTTCAAAAGATTAAAATAGCAATCTAATTGAAATATTTAAAGAGGGTTCGGGGTTCTTATTAACATTTCGGGAAGGGTTTGAAAGCAACCGAAATGCCCGTTAATATACGATTGTTCGGTAATTAACTATTTGGCTAAATTTATTTGACTTAACTTGAATTGAACAATTTTATAGTTAGGACCATTTCAAGGGAGAAAAAGAGGAAATATCAAGACACTATATCAGGTAAATACTTTGAAAAATTAAGTTTTAAGGTAAAGGGAAATGCGTTCTTAATTAGTCAATTTTTAGAAGATTGGTTCGAAATAGCTGTCTGTCGGGGAAACTAAATCGTAATAACCTTAAGATTAACAACAAGTAATGACAGATAAACAAATATAAAAGTAAAAATTAGGCAAATCACATAGTATAAGAAAGAAATTACTTCCAATCCCTACTCTTTCATTAATTACCAAAAATTCCTTTTTTTAGTGTCTTTCGGATACATAATATTGCAGGCTGATACTTAAATTAATAAAGGGCGGATACTTAAATTATTAAGTTGTTGTTATCAGTTTAATGCGTTAAATAAGGGTTTAAAACGGAAATTATAATTGACTCCCATAAATCACGCGTACGTTTCTTCCTTCAACCAATCAGTCGTTCATAAACCTCTAACTGAATTATAATTTTTAAATTTCAAATTGTGAAACCTTCTCCCTGTTCTTTGAAAAAACAGTAAAAGTTTGATTCAAACAATTTTGGAACGCAATTTTGTGAAGATTCGAAATGAATATTTTGATCTTGTTCATGCATTCTGGATCATGGGAAAGTGATGTTAGATACTAGCGATACAGAAGTGATGGAATAGCCACCATATGTAATTAAGTAACAAATGGAGAGTATGAAAGGAATATGTAAAAAAAAATCATTTCATTGTTGATTTGATGGACAGTACCTAAAAACTTTACAACAACATAACCACTTGATACTAAATATATTGAATTGTTATATACCTAGTGTAAACCATATTGTATCATGTGTTGGGGTATATAACAATTAAGTTATTTGATAATTTATTTAGTATCATATACGTTATAGTTCAACTATATTTTGTATCTGATAATAAAAAATTGTTAGTTGTTATGATTTAAATAAATGTTACGAGATTCAACCTGTTAAAGGATACTAAATATATTGAAACTTAATTTTTTTATACCAATTGTAACATATACAAAAATTTGTTATTTGATAATAAAATGTGTATCATATACATAATAATTTTATGGATATTGTGTATCTGATAATAATATAGTATCATATGTTGTGATTTACATCAAGGCTACCACATGTTAGTAGATACTAAATAAATTGAAAATTAGTTGTTGTTTACCAAGTGTAAAATATATAGTATCAGATAGTCTGTATCTGATGGCTATATTGTATCAACAATATTGGTGTATAAGATACAATTTGTAACAAGATACTATATAATAAACTATATATATTGGAACAATAATTAAAATTGAAATACAATTTTTGACAAAAATAGTCTTTAAATTAATAATACTTAGAATAATTGTGTTGAAACAGGAAGGAATATTACAAAATACTAATTAACATATCTTCAATACAATAAAACATAACTATTCTACATTAATCATTCCACCTTCTGCTGGTGTAGTGTAGCCACTCTTCGGCCTTGTAGGATCATCATTATTGCTAACATATTCCGCCTTGAACTTGTCCATACCATACTTCCATAACAGTGTTTTGAGTACTTAAATTCGATACAGTTCTCTTCACTTTTGATACAATAACAGTTAATAAACAAATTCGCAAAAAAATAATGTATCTAGAAAACAACTGCATATCATCAAATTAAAAAAATCCCCTTGCATACCATGGGTAATATTGGTCGATTAATGGGAGGGGCAAACTTTCTACCCTTTTTTTTTGGGGTTTTCAGATCTATTGAAGTAGATGCATGTACTTCTTTTACCGATTTTCTCTTGCTAGAACTTGCATTTGTCCTGACTATCGGGTCATGCAACCTTTTAGAACTCAATTCTTTGCTGTTAGGATCTTCTGAATAAAAATTAGAGATTTGTTAGATATTAGATGCATAATGCAAGAGCCAAAACGATTGAAACACAATAAAAGAAAAAAAAAGGCGAAAATCATAATAGAGAAGATGAGAAAACCTAATTTGAACTCTGAATCCGGTTGAATAGTGATAGGATTCTTTTGAAATTCAAAATTATTTGAATTTGATAACTGAAATTGTAATGGGAGAGATTGAGGGCGAAAGTTAGGGAATAGGAAAGGTCTGATTTGGATTCCGAATAATAAAGTATCTGGTTAAGTTGAATTGGGGGAAAATAAGGGATTTTTGTAATTTAATAAAAGAGTAGGGAAATATTGAGAATAGGTAAAGTAATGTTGTGTACTTAAGTAATTTGTCCAATATAAAATGATAAAGTAAAGAGGAAAATTTGGACCCAAGACTGGTTTTCTGTCCGTCTGGACCAATGCTTGGGCCTGTTTTCGTTTTAGACCTTTTGGCCCAATTTTGTCACATTTGTACCTGTCTTAGATTAAATTGGATTTTATTTCTTTGGATCATAGGCCCATCTTCCACCTATCCTAAATTCTAACAATATAAGAATAAATAAAAAGACAAAGGCTTAGGCCCAATATTACAAAATACAAATTTTTAGAATTAAGAGTGGGCCTTGTGTCCAATCTTTTCAATTTCACAATCTGTCGCTTATTTTTTCAACTCCAGGACCTGTACGTCAATTTATATGGCTGGTTGACACGGAAAGAGGAATTTGAGCCTTTACGGCTCTCTCGAGATGCAAGAGGAATGGAATGAGTTCGTGGCGAACTAGGACAGATTTCACATGCACAAGAAAAGTAAAGACAAATGATTAGTTTATTCACAACAAAAAGGGAGAGCCTTTATCTATACTACTGGGCAAACAAATTATCCGAAATATTGATCATGTCTATTGTTAGCTCAAGCTCGCCAAATTATAACAAAATGGAGATTCAAGCATAATGTTATGAAGTAAATTCATAGGGAGAGGGAATAATATGATACAGCTTAAACTAAAGGCAAACATAATCACATTCTTGCACATTTAGAGCTAAAGAGAACAGGAAACATTCAAATTAAGGGAAAAAAAAAGAAATTTGCAATAAAAATGGGTTGAAAATGAACATCATGTGTCAAAAAAAAATAGCATGCTTGTTCTATAACAATGAATAGACAAATGACTAGTTGAGATTAAAAGAAATGCAAAAATTCTCAACAATATTTAAGGAATCAAAATTAAACTATACAGATTTGTATCCATGTGTGATTGTTTCTTTATGTATACCCAATAACTAAATTAACACCATTATTAAATCTAAAATCTAAATAGCATCATGAATCTATTAATAATAAGCCAACACATTCCAACCAACAACTGAGAATTTCAACTTGGTAAAATGGATAAGTGATCATAGATTTAAAAGGATTGAGATAACTATAATCAAAGGACCGCAATTTATTACATATATTTTAACGAGCCGAACACGTGAGTACAATCACTTAGAAAATATTGACATCCTCACCCACAAAAGGGACCGATTAATATCCAACACATTTCATACCATAAAGCATCCTGCCTCAAGCTATATAAGATTCATACTTTTGATGCAAACTAAACAGCCAACTAGGAGATGAGGTTAATATTTATTCACTTTTTCCTAAAGCATAATAATAGTAATAAAAACACTATGATGAACAACAGAGATCATTTCAAAGTCAAGGATAGAAGAAATTAATTAGGCCTATATTTACACATACTAAAATCCCAACAGAGAAAAGATTCACAACTAAATAAGGGTCGCAACACAGAACCAAATATAGTATGTGGATTTTAAAACGGAATTAGGAGGAGTGAGGGATGTTACCTTTTTTCGGGCAGCGATTGGGATGAAACGAGCTAACTTCCACCACCGCAACACGAGTTCCAACAACTTCGGCCGCCCCGAAGAACACAATAGAAAGAGGACACAAATATGGATTAAACAAGTATCCGGACCTTAGTTCTGTAGCCTTCCGTAGCTATCCTAAACGCTTGTATCTAGCCGCAAGATTAGAAATATCTAAGTTATGTGTTCGTCCCAATCTTTTTTCAAAAATCCCTTTTTTTAGCAATGAAAAAAAGGGCAATTTTTATAGAGGGATTCTAGGGTTCGGATTTTGGGGGAAAGGGTAGAAAATTAGGAAAAGGGCAGGGGTACAAATGAAATTCCCAACCAATTTCAAAGTTCAAAATCTCTTCCTAAGGACGGGCAAAAGTTGTTGTGAGGAAATCCAAATTTCCAACGAAAATCCAAAAGTTGAAATAGACGTCGACGGCTTCGATCAATTCTTTGCTCTTAAGGCGCGACGTGGCGCCCATCCTTGCAAGCAAAAGACGAAAATTGCGGAGCAGGGATAAAATTTCAGGCGACTGTGGCAGGTGCAAAGCTGTTTGAGCTGCTCTGACAGAGGAGGAAGACCCGGAAAGCTGTACCATTGATGCCATGAGTTGCTTTTCGGGTATTTGTGGACGTTGAAGCTGCTGTCGTTTGTAATCATCGAAAATTGTTGGCATTTGGTTGCTGCTGCTATTGTGAAGGAGTTCTGGGTTGTCTTTATAAAGGAAAAAAGTGGATTTGGGCCGGGTTGAGTGTGAGGAATTGGATTGGGTCGGCTGGCATTTGTATGCTAGAAAATAAAAAAGAGAGTTGGGCTGCTAGAAATGTGAGTAAAAGGGCCCAAGTCTAGTCTGAAATATTGGGTTTAAGGTGAGGTGAAATATTTTGAAATTGTTAGATTCGCAATAGAAAAAATGGCTAAATAGATTGTAATTTTAGCAAATTAGAATTGAGAAATTAGCCAAATTTGAATTCAAATTGGTGAATTCGGCCAAAACTAAATAAGACAAATTAGTATTAATTAATTAATGAGCTTCTTAATCTTAACGAAATAAAATAATCAATTTGATTAAAAACTAATTAGTTTAAAATATAACCTATTATATGACTAAACTAATTAAACAAATATTTAATTAAAATAAAATCTTTTTGAGACGATTTTTGAATAATCATAAAATATACTAAATATATACATAGTTATGTAAAACATATATATCATCTAAAAATTATAAAAAGTGACAAAACTATTAAAAAATAAGTTGCAAATTATATTATTATTATTTTTTTGGAAATTTTTATAAAACTAATTATTTTAAATCGTTTGAAATTGGAGAAGCTCGAAATGATTAATTATTATCGGGGATGGTCAAAATTGGGTGTTAACAGCATCCATGATAAATAATACAAAATATCACACACATTACTGTAAACATATAAGAGTTGCTTCATTTGAAGATAAACTTGCCCATATATATAGAGAAATGACTAAATAGACAGGAATTTGTCTATTTGATTTTGACCTTAGTGAATCAGAAATGTCGACTTGAGTAGAGACAAAGTCGATTGTATTGTAGTACTTCTGATTTTTTATTGAAATATAACTTCAATTTCTTTGTAAGAGTTGGAAAAGATAGAATTTATCAAAAATGGGAACCGAACCTTGAAAGGCTGCCTACGTATCCCACGAAGGAGAATTCAGGTCCTACGTAGTTCGACTCTTGAATCTCTTTTTATTTGAGATGGTGAATCCTTTTTTTTATATGAGCAAGTAAGATTTCAAAAATGAAATTCGAATTTTGTTGGTAAACTAAAAACTCAAAAAGTATTTGGACGCACTTTTGATAGTGACTTGATATTTGTGCTTAGCGGTTCTAAAAACAAATTGAAGAGGAGTGAGCTAGCATATCTCCAAATAAAGCAACATATTCACACAAGTAGTCATAATACATAAACAATTATTGCGTGTTCTAAACATATATGTGACCCTTTTGTGCCAAGGGTAGGCCTAACGATTTGAAAGATGTATACGTCATTTGAAGCATTTCATTGCCACCAATACCCAAATTTATACAAGTTTTATAAATAAACTAAATGAGGATACATATAGGGAAAATGGATACAAATAATTAGTCTCACGCAGGGGTACAATCCTAAACTATTCTTCCATGGGAGGTCCCTTTTCTTTCTTGATTTCTTGTCATCTCCGAGTGCTTAAGCCTTTAGATGGACTAGTAACTTGATCCTTCTTCGACTTGAACAAACTATTAAACACTCTACCCTAAGAGACAATGGTTTGTCAAACAGCGTATACATCCTTCAAATTTAAACACATAAATATGATCGTCCATTTAGGTCGTGGGCCATTTTGAACTCAAGATGGTCTCTTTAATGGCTCCAACACACCTTGGGTGTTGGATCATCTTAGTTCGATGCGCTAAAAGGGATTTGGTTTCGCTCTACGCTAGTTGACTAAGAGTTGATTTTTGAAAGATCGGGAACTCGAGTTGGACAAACTACGGGGTGAAGTATAATAAATGACGTTGGATGACCACAAGCCAACTATTCATTTATCACATCAAAAGAATTCAAAGGTGTTTTTTCTGAAGGACAGTCATGGAAAGCCACGTAATCACCTTTTCTCCTAATGCAAACTATTTGCCGTTTGGCGGAATCAGATGCCATGAAATGCAACAGTTTATAATATAAAAGAATTGAAACAATTAAGCAATTTAAACATATAGCCAAATAAGTAAATTTTAAGGTTGGAACCCATTCAATTGCCCAGCAGATTCGTCATTCTATTTTATTTTTAAAAAATATGATTAGACTGATTTTAAGAGTCGCCACTTAATTTTTAAGAAAAATCAAGAAAACTACATTTTCAAAAGATTAAAACAGAAATCAATTGAAATTATTTAAAGGAGTTTGGGGTTCATATTAGCATTTTAGGAAGGGTTTGAAAGAACCCGAAATGCCCGTTAACACGCGGTTATACGGTAATTAACTATTTGGATAATATAGACATGCTTAATTAAGTTGGAAAAATAAATAATTTTGAAACTTAAGAATGTTTTTAGAGTGAAATGGAAATAGTATAAGATATAATGATTAAGTAAAGTATTTTCAAAGTAATTTAAGTAGTAAACTAAGTAAAATCATTTAATCTTTAGAAAATCTCAAATGACTATCTCTTGGGAAAATCGAATTAGGGAAACCTTAGAATTGACTAACAAATAAACAATTAAACAAATACGAAACAGATAAAATAAAGAGGGAGAGTTTTGGGCCCAAGTCTTAGCGATCTTAGTCGTAAAGGCTTACTTGAGCTTACAAGATCGTGAAAGATTCGTGAGTAAGTTGTCAAGTGCCGCACGGAGCTTTAGTAAGACTCTAAGTCCGTGACAAAGTGGTATCAGAGCAAAGGTTTGCACTAAGGGAATGGCAACCGAAGGGGACGTAAACGCCGCTAGCACCACCAACGTCCGTTCGGATGGTGGAAAGAAGGCCCGAAAGGGTAAGAAACACCAAAAGAGTCATGAAGAAATGCTGTTGGAGCCTACACCAAGCGAGGCGCTAACATCTCCTCCACCTTCGACCACCGAAGCAAGTGACAATGAACGTGGCGAGGAGCCTATTGACGTCACCACTGGAGAAGAATGGGTCGCAAGGGTTGAAGTGGCGAGGCAGGCCGTGGAGATATTAGGCCGGCGTTTGAATGTGGCTGATGGCAAGTTCAAGACTCTTGAAAACTTCACCCTTGAGGAGACCGAAAACATCC
The DNA here is from genome assembly GCA_036250405.1 of Solanum raphanifolium. Classification (NCBI taxonomy): domain Eukaryota; kingdom Viridiplantae; phylum Streptophyta; class Magnoliopsida; order Solanales; family Solanaceae; genus Solanum; species Solanum raphanifolium. The sequence continues at coordinate 7,267 of JAJOOE010000531.1, read as the reverse complement.
GTAAGGAGTTGGAGGGACATCATCGGGCCGAGTTTGAGATGAAGGAGGCTATCACTTCCTTGGAGTGTCGGCTCATGGAGGCGTTGAGCACGATTGAGACCATGAAGGCCAAGATGAAAGCACTCAAGGAAGGTGTGGCAGTTGGAGGATCATCGTTGCTTGATCGAGACAGGGAGGCCAGGGTCGAGGCTCCCAAGCCACCTATGTTCAAAGGTGTCCGTGACACGCAAGAGGTGGAGAATTTCCTTTGGCATTTGGAGAATTACTTCAAGTGCAACGAGCTAAAGAGCGACGAGAGTAAGATCAACACCGCTGTGTTGTATCTTTCGGAGATGGCCATGCTATGGTGGAGGCGCAAGGAGGCCGAGATAGGGAAAGGGACGTGCACCATCAACACCTGGGAGCAATTCCGAGAGGAGTTCAAGAAAGCCTTCTTCCCTAACAACGTCATCTATGAGGCGAAGCGCAAATTTAGGCAGCATCCGCGCATATGTGCAGGAGTTCACTACCCTCATGCTTCAAATTCCTAACCTCACGGATGATGATATGTTGTTCCACTTCATGGATGGGCTACAAAATTGGGCCAGGATGGAGTTGGAACGTCGGCAAGTCAGGACCATAGATAAAGCCATCACGCAGGCCGAAGCTTTGACAGACTTCAGGCAGGAGAAGCCCGACAGAGCCAGAGGAGAAGAGATGAGAGGTAGTCATGACCATGGTGGGGGAGATCGTGGCAAAGGCGAGGAGCAGCAGCCACATCCCAAGAAGCATGACACCTATAAGTCCGATGGCAAGAAGTCTGGACGTTATGGCAACACGGAGAGGAAGATAGAGGTTGCCAAAAAAGGTGGCTGCTACATATGCGGCGGGCCGCATGGTTATGCAAGGTGCCCTGAACTGAAGAGCCTTGGTGCCATCCTGCGAGAGCGGAATGAGAAAGACGCCCAGGAGCAAGGACAAGGCGAAGGGACGACGCAGTTGGGCTTGATAGGACTATGCGGAGCCATCACGAAGCAGCCAGAGAAGCCAAGAGGATACAGCGCGCAGTATGTCGACCTTAAGATCAATGGAAAACCCGCTTGTGCTTTGGTCGACACGGGTGCAGAGGTCAATCTCATGACCAAAAAGGCAGCAACGAGGTTGGGGTTGAGTTACAGTTCAAGCAACGCCCAACTCAGGACGGTCAATGCACCCCCGACTCCTATAAGTGGAGTTGCGCATGGAGTGAGCATCACGCTAGGCGAGTGGCAAGGTAAGGCAAACTTCACTGTCGCTCCGTTAGATCTTTTTGACATAATTCTTGGGCAGGAGTTCTTCCAGCAGTGCCACGCGGTGATCGACCCTTACCTCCAATGACTTCTAGTCATGGAGCAAGGAAGATCATGTATGGTTCCCATGGTCAAGGTACCGAAGACGGAAGGACAAGTACGCCTAACGGCCATGCAGCTCGAGAAAAACCCTAAGAAGAAGGAGTCGACACATACGGCCACCATTGCAAGTTCGAAGAAAGACAATGGTGCAAAAAGGTCCCTGCCGCCACGCTCGAAGAAGGTTCCTAAAAGGAACAATGTCGTGATGCCAAAGAAGCCGCCGAGGCGCTTGCCTCCTAGGAAGGAGGTAGCCCAAAAGACCGAGCTAGAAGCGATATGGAAGACGTTGAAGGCATTGCGCAAGGGCCTTAATCGAGTCAATGGACTATTGGTCGCGCATGCACAAGGCTCGGATGACGATGTAGCAGCAATGCGACGCAGTCGTCGCATCAATAGATGGGGGAGAGTGTCACGTCCCGCCACATTTCAATGAAATTTTGCGTCCGGATAGGGGCAGAAGGGTCTAGAGTTGTGGAGAGGTTTCCGGAAGACTCTAGAACCTTTTAGATTATTCAAGAAGGCTAGAGAATTCCTTAGAATTCTCTAGAATAACTTAGATATTTTCAAGAAAGGCTTAGAATTCTCTAGAGTGTGTAGAGAATTCTAGGAAGGGGCCTTTGTGTAAATAATCTAGGGATTTGTAAGTAATTTTTATTTGCACTTTAGTCCTTAGGAGTTAGTATAAATAGGGGGTGCCATTCATTTGCAAGGCAACCAACCAACCATCCAAGCATTCAAGCAACTTGTAAAGCATTCTTCCAAGCAATATAAGCCTTCTTCCAAAATTCTTTAAGTCTTCTTTTTCATTCTCTTAGCGATCTTAGTCGTAAAGGCTTACTTGAGCTTACAAGATAGTGAAAGATTCGTGAGTAAGTTGTCAAGTGCCGCACGGAGCATTAGCAAGACTCTAAGTCCGTGACATTAGGCCCAAACATAACAAAATATAGCTCTAAAATAAATGATGGGCTTTTTGGCCCAATCTCTTCAACTTTTTGTATTTTTGCTTCCGAATACATGTACGTCAATTTCATTTCGCTCTTGAACATTGGTCACATGCAACATAAATGAATAAAACACATAAGTAACAACTCGTTGAATTTAATATCAAAATACCAATATACGCAAACTGTAAACATGTGTACTACTGCTCTAATTTTAAACAATTACAGAAATAACAAAAATAACTCAAACATGGTCCAAATCAAGATGTAGATTAATACTAACATTTATCTATACACCAAGAATTGGAGGAAAGAGAAAAAAAATAAAAACAATGAGCCATGCCATGTATTGAAACAATGAGAACACAATGAAATCTAGCAGCATTTTGGACAAAATTGAATACCAAAGCAAGACAACACTCGAGTAAAGATGCAAATGGCACAACTAAACACTTAATCTTCCTATCAGCAAGCAAAAGACAACTTCATTCAAATGTCACTGTTTAAACACATAAAGAGTAAATAAAAATCACCGGAGAATTATTATAAAGTGAACGTGATTACTTAGCTAAATTTGAGGCCCCACAGTGACTATGATATACGCTGAGGGTTAATATTTGACCATTTGGAAAAGGGGCTAAAGCAATGTCATGTTAAGCAGTAGGGTCACTAAGTAAAAAACAGTGCTTAAAGAGAAATGAAAACAAACATTAGATCATCATACAAACAGAGAATTGAGGCTAAATGAACCGATACTTGTATCCAACTAAATGACAAGATTATATCTTCTGTTTTTAGACCGACATGATATACCAAGAAAAACAGGGTATAGCCAACATGACTAACTTAATGACAACTCCAAATAAGCGTAGTAAATTTAACGACACAATGCAAAAAAACTGGAGGCAAAGCAATCAGAAAAGAAGAAGAGAAAGTGGTTTCGAAAACAAGAGGTAGTCATTTATTTAATCAGCGAAACTAAACTCAACATGAACCAAACCGAAACTACCTATCTTGATACTGAATACAAACTAAAAAAAATTAGAATAAGAACTTAACTCACAATCATGGCTCTAACAGAACTCAACCAGACTAAAATCATAAGCAGCATGTTCACGACATTCACCTTCTTATTCAAGATGAAGAACAACAAAGCGAGCAAACTTAGACATACAAACAGAGAAGTGAAAAAAAAAACTTTGCCTACATTAATCATTTTGAATCAGATATTCCTCAAGGATAGATGCAGTACATTAAGACAACAAGAGTTTGAATGACGCCATGTTGAAATAGCAAAGACGGAAAAAGTATTGTAAAGGGTGTTATACCCCATTTTAACCGGGTCAAAATAGTGTACAACATTTTGGAGATTTCTAAAGTTAAGCCTAAGTCAAGAAGTCGCCACCTAATTAATTACGGTGAATTAGGGCACCTAAATTGATTAAAGTCATGTCTAAAGTTAAACTTCATTTTAAGGTCTACTAAACATAAGATTCTAGGTAAGGGTTCAACTAATCTAAAGGGAAGGGGTTAGGCATCCTTTAAGATCCATTAAAAATGGTTAACCGGTCAAACTTAATTAATTAATTAGGCTAAGTGTAAGAAAGTAAAAATTATAATTTAAATATTAAATGACAAATAACTTTAATAATGGTACTTAAAAAAAAACAAATATTTTTATAAAAAATTCCTTCTTGGTAAAGACAAATTGCAATTACAAGTTTTTGAAAAACATTTGTTTTATTCTTGGTTAAAGCAGACGTGCAAACTCATTTATATCCAAAGGGAGATACATTTTGTTTTAAAAGAAATGCTACTTAAAAAAAAAAAAACAAGTTCATTTTTTATGAGAAAGAATAAATGTTATTTTCAAACAAGTTCATTTTTATGAAAAATGCATTTTTAACCAAATTTTAGAATTTATACCCATGTGAAAAGTAACAACCTATTATTAACTGAAAAAACAAGCATATAGAGCATAGCTATGATAACATGTTTCTTAAGAGTCAATCACACACAATAAATAGACATAAACAATTAATCACACAAGAGATCTTAAGCACACTAAGGAGTAAACAGAATCAATATAAAAAGAAGTAAAAGCCATTTTTGGCTTCCACGAGAGATAATGATATTCGGCGATTCACGCTTAGGCAATGAAAGTCGAGACGAGTAGATGACATGCAAATTCCGAACATATAGGTGGATGAATGATACGTAGATTCCGCAAGCAAAGTGTTGAGTCTCAAAGTGAAACTCTTTGGCTCCGATGTGTACATGTAAACAAAGATAAGATAGGAAATAAGAATGTAAATTAGAGAAGAACATCTACACGAAAAATATGAAAGATGACAAATAAATATATAATTTATCAACTCATATTAGAACATATATTTGCCAAAACGTAAAGGATCTGACCTTTACTAAGAAAAACACTAAGTAGTTCTCTAAGCTAGAAGAGATATATTACAACCACTGCTCTCAGGGGATAAGATAACAAAAATAAAGTTTATTTTTTTTTAATCCAGATTTCATAACCTTACATATAAATATAATCAAACCATTTTACTTTAATATATATAGGCAAGATCCCTAACTTAAAAGCAAAGAGAAATTAAGTCATATTTTCTTATCACATACTAACAAATAATCAAACATTCTAAACCATTAATTCGTAGTACACATATTAATTCACATGCTAATCACGTTATTGATATAAAGAAAACTTCTGTAACATCAAGATTTTTTAAAAGAACAACTTAAAGTCATATTTGGATATAAATAAAAGATAGAAGCATTACATGAATATAACTCATTTATTAAAAATTTGTTTCAGTTATACAACTATTCTAATATAACTATAATATTTCAAACACGATCATCGACTAATAAAGAAGAAACAATTAAGACTTTACCTCTTGTGGAGCAGTGAACGGGATTGTCAATCAAAGATCTACGCTCATTCCTCCGACGAAGATAAGCAAACAGAGAGTAATCGAGAAGTATTTCCGTAAGATAATATTGAATGTAAACGAGTGGTGTTTTATGAATGTTCAAGTCTTTTTCATGATTTCTTTTGCAAATCAAAAAAAAAAACCCTCCCATTAATGGCTAACAGGGCAGGTATTTATAGAAGAGTTTTAAGCTCTCCACTTTCGTTTGGGCGGGATTTCGAGTTGAAAAATATGAGTTTGAAATTTGAACGTTGGGACATTAGTCAAAGCTCCATGTGATTTGGTCAGATTCAAGTAAAAAAAAAAGGCACATAATACTGACATTGTTGAAGAACTTTGGCTTTTTCTTGAAAGAGGAAGAGAGAAGGACGTTCAGTAGTGTTGTTGCTGCTTAGAGCTACTATAAGATTAGGGTTGTAAGTTTGAAAAATATCTGATAAGAAAAGTCTAAAAGGGCTTTTGTGTTTGGGCCTTATTTTGCCTACTTTGGACAGATTTTCCAGTGGGTTTTGCTTGGTTTTGGGCTCGTAAATTGGCTGAAAATGGATAGGCTTTCATGGCCTTTTTCTTTCTTTAAATTAAATCATTTGAGCTTCTAATTTAGTAATTAGTATAATATACATTAATGTAAAAAGTTTAGTAAGTAAGAAACTTAAAATAAAATAACACAATCTGTTTTAAAGAAAACGACAATATGTAATAGTAGTAAAGTTTTCGATGATAAAATATATAATTTTAAAATAGCAAAAAATGATAATAAAAGAGGATAATAATAAAAAATAATAAAAGTTAAAGTAATATAGATAATTATGACGGCAATAGAGATAAAGGAAAAATAATAGCGAATTATAAAGTATTCGACTTGTTAGTAATTTAGAAGCTCAATGAAATGAATTAGAAGAAAGGAGGGACAAAATTTGGTGTCAACAAAGGGAAGAGCGTTACCTTTCTTAGTGCAGCAAACTTGGAACAAACGAGCTTGAAAGGATGCTTCCACCAATGACCAGGCTACGACAAAAACTAGGACTCTGAACAGAGGACTCAAAAACTCAGTGACATATATGCTACTGTCTGATTTCTACTTTGATTCTCTTCCCTATGCTTGAAAATTTTCAGTTTACTTTTGTATATGCTCACTGTTTCTTGCCAACTTTTTCCCCAAATTTTCTCTCTATATTCTCCAACTTTTTTCAAATTTTTCTTCTTCCCCCCCCCCCCCCGAGACTGAATGCCAAGAGGAGGTTTTATAGAAGGAAATTAAGGTAGAACAACAAAGCGGGAAAACGATCAGATTTTTTGATGAAATTCGAATTCGAAAATCAAAAGCCCTAGGAGACAAGGCTGCCAGCTTGAATGAGTACAAATTCCCAACGAATTTTGAACAAAATCCGTCTGATTCAAGGGGGAAAGGACGAAAGGGCGAGGAGATTGCTCCACCTGGCCTGCTCGCGTACAAGGACGAGTTGCTTTTGCTGGAAAGCTCGTACGAATTAGAGGAAGACGACAATAGTCGTACTGGGCACGCGTTCCTCGTCGTTGCTTTCTGTCTTCTTTGACGCGTATTGCACTGCCATTTTGACGTCATTGGAATCGAGACATCACGTGGATTTGTTGGGCTACTGCTGGGTCGAGTTTCTGGGTTTGCTTGTTGCTGGACTGCTTCTGGGTTTCGTGTTGCTGGACTGGAGTTCTGGGCTTCGATTTGCTGGAGTTGGGTCGATTCTAGTTGTTGCTCACATGAAAGAAGAAGAAGAAGAAGAAGAATGTGTACTGGGGTCAGCGGTGTATGTTGTTGGTATCTCTGGGTATGTATTGTATTGTTGAGTGAATGGGCTTCTATTGGGGTTGGGCTTGGAAAATTGAATTTAGGTGTTGGGTTTGTTTTGTTTGAAAAGGTGGGCTGCTGAGAATTGAAGAATGACCCAAGTTAAATAAGACGAATAATATTGATTAATTATTGAGCTTCTTAAACTTAACGAAATAAAATAATTAATTTAATTAT